>JAQGAY010000102.1:0-52094 GCA_034698085.1 Polydesmus angustus
AAATTAAAAGAATTCAAAAATTAAAAGAATTCAAAAATTAAAAGAATTCAAAAATTAAAAGAATTCAAAAATTAAAATAATTAAGCTACAGTATAAATAATTTCTTTATTGAAGTTAAATTATATTCTTGCTATTTAATTTTTAACTGTGACACAAACATTTTAATTACTGTATTTCTATTGACATTCTTGATTTTTTACATTTGTGCTAAACTAGAATGAGGGCGCGAAAACGGATCTTAGAAAAACAAAACTTTATTTAATTACTCTAAATTTATTCAGTTTTCAATAACCTAAGTTAACTAGATTAGACTTCCTATTTAATTCTTCAAAATTGTACATTAGTTAGTTTAATATTTTTTAAACGCCGATTTAATCTGGATTTGAAAGTGTTTTATGAAATAAAGAATTTTTTGAAGTTAGTAATTATAAGTGGTAAATGATTTTTAAGCTTATTCAGGATTTTTAAAATTTTTTGTTACTTTATCGTATAATTACCGGTGTTGACTGTATTTATGTTATGTGTGTTATTTTTTTAAAATTTTATATTTAATTTTAATGGTTTGTTTTGCATTTAATTTTTTAAGTGCGTCTCGTTCTCGGTCAACACCCTATAAGCTAATATAACCTAGCCATTATTTCTACTTAAATATTTAATTTATTATTTTACTGATGATAGGGTTAGAAGTTATGGACGCGGCTGTTGCGCTGAGGGCCACTCCGCAGAACCTGGAGCCAATAGGAGTGGTCGTCGTTCCGCCGGCGTTTGTCACGGGGGCGTTAGTGGCTCCCGGAATGACCAGATAATCTCCTAAACAACTTCCGTCCACCCCGGACATTAATTCCGGAATCTCTAAGTCGAAACTGTTGACGTCAGAAGTGACGGTATACCGCACCTGACAATTCCCACTCACGCGCCGGATGCAAATAGCGTAATTGAGGTTGTTTAAATAATTGGATTGACCGCTTGGGGGCGTGGGAGAGTCGAAATTAAAAGATTTTAACAGCCCACTAAACTCCGTAAAATATTGCAAGCAGTTCGAAGGTGCTGTGACAAAAAAATTAATTAATTTATAATGTGAAACCGCTGTATAGTTTTTTAATAATAGTGTTACCTAATTGACTATTTCCACGTTCCAGTTGAATAATTCTTATCTTCCATTGACGATCTCCACTTCCGGTGGTTGAAACTGACAAATTAATCGGCCCTGCTGTGTTTCCAACGTACACATATACTAGCAAAAAATATTCCAATAAAAAAACTTACAAAAAAAGCTTGTAAGCAAGTTTTTGCGAACGAGTGTCCAAATCTTTCATTGGAAATGTAAGTAAGAAGTGGACACTCAGTTTTTTGCTTTATCGGTTTATAACTTTACACAAATAAACTTTAGAAACGTAAATACGAACTGTGCTGTCCGTTGTTACTTCCGCAAATGGGAGGAATGAGTTGGTCAATGTTTTGTCCCGTGACTCGAAAAGCGTCAGAAGTACACTCTCCACCGGTGACGCCATTCAACGACAGTAAATCGAAATCCAAGCGCAATTGGACGACGTTGCGATTGGCTTTGTTGACAGTGACGGTGCAATTGCGAGGTTCGCTGCTCACCAAAGGGTAGCCGGGGTTGATGAAGTACGTCACGTTGGAGCGGATCGTCGCACCGCAACTCAAACGATCTGTGCACATTTTTAATTTTTTTTTCATGAAAATTTTAGAAACAATTTTATTTTTTTATGGCTTACAAATGCAACAGGATCCGTAGTTCAATGCGCAACTTCCGAAAACCCTTCCACCGTTTCTTACACATTGCTTCCGAGATTCGCAAGTTCCGTTAAAATTAGCATTCCCCGTGCAAAGTGAATTAGGAAACGTTACCAAAGTAAATATTGGGAAAGCTAAAAAAAAAAAATTGAAGAGGAAAAAAGGTTAAAAATTATTATGAAAATTAATCGTTTTTAACCTTTGACTTTTTTAAGTATACATGTACATTTTCAACGCTACAAAAAATGGTTTGAAAATTTCGTAATAATAAATGACATTTTTATTTACAGTAGGCCCAATTGGTATTCTCAATTAAGATTAAATTTCATGCGTATTTTCTGAACAATTTTAATTTACCTTTATTTGTTCTGTTGCTTATTGCGGTTGAAAAATTGCTTGAAATGTCGGTACAATTTTCGGTCGAAGCTTCACTCACCAAGATCCAAAGCAAAATAATGTTTTTTAACGCATTAGCTTTTGCAAATGTAATCATAATTATTACCCCACGAAAATTTGAGAATATTTTATGACATTAAAAATCATTTTTTTGACGCTTTTATATAATATTCTCATCCCGCAATTGAAATAATTAATTCCGCTCAAATCGGAGAAGTGCAAATTCAATTGTTTAGGGGCCAACTGTGATCTTTCTTAAGCTTACATAAGTGTAACTTCCGGCAGTTAAATTATGCGTTTCACTATCACACGTCAACTTTAATTGCGCTACATTTTGACCCCTACGTAGCATTTTACTTAATCATTTTTTTGACACGTAAAATCTACTTTTAGTCTACAAATTTCAATTTTATGGAAAAAATTTTAAATATTTAAATTTCAAACTTTACAAATAGAATTGCGTGAAAATATCTTATAATCCCATAAACAAAATTTAAAATCGTATTTTACCGATACAGACTTACAGTATTGCCATTATTTATTTACATATCAAATTAAATGGTTCAATCTCTTCACAAATATCGAATATAACTTACGGTAATTAGTAAATCATTATTCCAAAAATTTTTTTCGTCAGGGCCGGACTGTAGTTTACGGAATGTCAAAAACCCAAATTTATTGCGGGGCCTCGCAAGCTCGACGCCTATTTTTTATATTATTTCCAGATGCATGAATTAAAACGAGCTTTAAAATATTATTAATTTTTGCGGGGGTAATATTTTATAGACTTTTATTTATAATGATTGTTACAAAGAGCCCCAAAGAAGTTTAGTCTGGAATTGGTATTTGTTAATGTTAAAAATAGATAAATAATTGATCGCATGAGTTAAAATTCCGACAAAGAAATAAAATACGACACAACATTGTCAAACATGTTAAGTAAAGATAGTATTATCACAGATTACACAGCCGCCGCATGCCTGGTTTCCTCCACGTGTTCAGTTTCCGGCGTTTGATAGCTCTCGACCGATGGACACGAACACACCAAATGGGTGTCACCGTACACGTCGTCCACTCGCCCTACAGTTGGCCACATTTTGCTCTCGGGACGCACAAACAACTGCAGAACAAGAAATTAATTTCATAATAATAAGTAAAGTAAAAAAGCAATTAATGCGTACAGTTGGAAAAGCAGCTATTTCTCGGGAATACGGCCGGTTCCAACTGCTAGACAAAACTTCCCTCTGAGTATGAGGCGCCATCTAAAAAAAAAAATTAATGTAAACAACAAACGCAACTATTAAAACAAATTTTTTTTAATTGTTATTGATTTATTTTTTTTGTTGATATTTAAAGTGCATGGAAAGTTTTAAAGCATCTAATGAGCCCAATTAATCACGCCGTTTTTGAGCTGCTGCTGTTGAGTTAGGGCATTACATTAGCAGAATTTTATAAATTTCCGTGAACTTTAAAGTCTATTAAAATTAAATAATAGAAAAAGAGGCGCCAAATTTAGCTCTAACAGGGTTAGGAAGACCAAAAATTAGCTGGGATGAGTTGTTATTAATATTCAAAGATTGAACGTTCCCTAATTAAAAAATAACTCATGTACCTTAAGTGGATTATTCAGAGGATCCATTTTTCCGTCTTCTATCTCTCGAATTTCATTTCGAATAGCTATTAAAATTTTTAGAAAAATCAAATCAAAAAAATTAATAATAGATCATGTAAAATAATAATCATAGAATATTTTACAATGCAAAGAGTTATTTAGTTTTCTTTAAAATTTTTCATTTTATGATCAGTTAACTTACAAATAAGTGAATCACAAAATCTGTCCAATTCCGCTCGGTCTTCCGATTCTGTTGGTTCAATCATTAGAGAATTTGGAACTGGCCAAGACATAGTCGGAGCATGGAACCCTGAAATTAATTATTATAAAATTAATATTAATTAAAGTTAAAACGATTATTTTTAATTTAAATTACCATAGTCTTGCAGCCTTTTGGCAATGTCTACAGCTTCCACATGAGCTGTCTTTTTAAAATCTTTGACATCAATTATAAATTCATGAGCAACCATACCTAAATTTAAATATTTATAATAACTTAACAAGAAAATTTTTTTTAAAAAAAATTAATGGTTAACCTTTTGATCCTCGATATAAAATTTTATAGTGTTCTTCGAGTCGCTTTGACATATAATTAGCATTTAGGATAGCTACTTGCGTGGCTCTTTTTAATCCATCGGCGCCCATCATCTTAATATACGCCCAGGAAATGGGTAAGATGGCGCTGGAACCCCAAGGACCGGAACTCACTGCTCCGAACGAGTTGGCTTTTGATCCTAGGTGAGCTAATGGGTTGATAACAGGATGTGTGGGCAAATAAGGCGCTAAATGGGATTTCCTAAAAACAAAAATTAAATTAGCCTACTTAGGATCAGACTTACATTTTATCAAAATTAATTAGCTTTGGTATTTACTAGAGAAGAATGGGAAATTAGGAATGTAATAGTATGACTTACACTGCAATTGGTCCTACACCCGGGCCCCCTCCTCCGTGAGGGATGCAGAACGTTTTGTGCAAATTCAGATGAGAAACGTCCGCTCCAATGTCACCTGGGCGACAGAGACCTACTTGAGCGTTCATGTTGGCTCCATCTAAATACACCTGACCACCGTACTTGTGGACCAGCTTACAAACACTCTGTACATTGTCTTCAAATATGCCGTTAGTAGCTGGATAAGTAATCATAATACATGCTAAGTCGTCTTTATGTTTGTCTAACTAGAAGAATTGAAATAAACAAATTAGTAATTACTATTTCTTTAAAAATGGTCTAATTGAGACAGAATTGTGCGATTAAAGTAGGGTTAGTTTTGATATTCAAAACCAACCTTTTCTTGTAGATGTTTGAGATCGATACTTCCATCGCGAAGTATATTGATGACTACCACTTTTAAACCAGCCATCTGTGCACTGGCTGGATTAGTTCCATGAGCCGAAACGGGAATTAGACATACCTAAAGTCATTGAAAAAATTAATTAATATTATTACCCTTGTTATTGGTTTTCAAATTAATAGATTACATTTCTATTGGACTGTCCGATAGCGTCTAGATAGGAGCGAATAGCCCTGAGGCCGGCATATTCACCTTGAGCCCCACTGTTGGGTTGAAAAGAGACGGCGCGATAACCCGTGATCTCGCATAGATCTCGTTCCAATTCCTGAAACAACTGCTGGTACCCGGCAGTTTGTTCGATTGGAACGAACGGATGAATAGCAGTGAATTCTTTGAAAGAACACGGCTAAAAATATTTTTTTAAAAAATGAAAAACATTAAATAAAATAAATAATTATTTTATTTACAATTAATTCCGTGCTGCCGTTTAATTTCATTGTACATGAACCCTAAATAATTTTAAAAAAAATGATTAATATTTAAAAGTATTTAAATAATTATGTTAAGTTGATTTACCAATGGAATCATGGAATGGACTAAAGAAACGTCTTTATTTTCTAAGGTTTTCATATAACGGACTATCTGACTTTCCGAGTGATATCTAGAAATTGTTTTTAAAATATGCGGTTAAAAATGGGTATTTATACGATTTATATACAGTATTTTTAAGAAATTACGTGTTAAATATTTGATGAATTAAAATGGGAGTCGTCCTTTGATATGGAGAACTAAAAATACTGCCGTCCGGAAGACCTTTGATTGAACCGGCAATTTCATCCTGAAATACATTTTTTATATAGATTTTAATATTATTTTATTTTTAATAAAATAAAAAACCGGTAGGTCCCTACTAAAAACTAATTTAGTTTCATTTTAAATATTTTTGGCCTATTTTCTAAAGCGCTATGTCTGTATTTGCCGTTTTAGTTTTAATTTTCAAAGTTTTGTATCTGTTTTTAGTTTTGTTTGCAAAGTTTACAATTATTTTTTTAATGGTTTTTGATTTAATTTTTAAAGTGTACGTTTTGTTTTCAAAATGTCGATTTTGATTGATAACGCCAAAAAAATGTATTCTAGCCAAAATACTTTGATTGCAGTAATACCATTTGTTTTTTGGATGAAAAAATCCACAAGAGATCGTTGACGTCGTTTTCACTCGTTGTTTCGTCAACAGATACGCCCACTTTTCCATCCGAATAATATCTCAAATTAATTTCTTTTTGCTTAGCTCTTTCTTTAATTTCCTTCAGATCGGTGGAGGGTTCGATTTTGATAGTATCGAAGTAAATGCCGTGCACCAATCGATGTCCTTGTTCTCTCAAACCCTTGGATAAAATCAAAGCGGTGTTGTGGACGCAAGTGGCAATGTTTTTCAGGCCTTCCGGTCCGTGATACACGGCGTACATAGCGGCCATATTAGCCAACAGCGCTTGAGCGGTACAAATATTACTCGTGGCTTTATCTCGACGAATGTGTTGTTCTCTGGTCTGCAGAGCCAATCGATAAGCCGCGTTACCATTGGCATCTTTAGTCACGCCCACCATCCTTCCGGGGATCAAGCGCACTAAATTGTTTCGAACGGCAAAAAATGCCGCGTGTGGACCGCCGTAACCCAACGGAATTCCAAATCTTTGACTAGAACCCACAGCTATGTCCGCTCCCCATTCGCCTGGAGGAACCATAATGGTCAAAGCCAACAAATCCGTCGCGCAAATTACCAATGCCTAAAATCGAATTTAGTTTTAAGATGACAAAAAAATTAATTTAATATTTTAATTATTATAAATATTATTTTTAAATACTAACGCCACTATTATGAGCTTTTGAAACAAGTTCCGTGTAATTTTCAATCGCGCCTTCGGTGTTTGGGTACTGAACTACAACTCCGGAAATATCTTTTTCTTTGCCAAAATCTAAAGACCGGAAGTCTTCAAACTCCACAATTTTAAAACCCAAAACACTAAAAAGTAAACAATATTTGCACTGATAATTTAGATACCGTAACAAAAAAGCGTTTACTTAGAACGAGTTTGGATCAAAGCTAACGTTTGTGGATGGAGTTTGTTAGACACGTAAAACGTCTTCCGTTTATTATGCCTAAAATATTTAAATTAATTTAAAAAAATTTATTTACAATTGAAAGTGAAGTTTAAGTACCTATTAGCAACGGCTACTGCTTCGGCCGCCGCGGTGCCTTCGTCCAATAATGAGGCGTTGGCCACATCTAATCCGGTTAAATCGGTTACCATGGTCTGGTAATTAAGGAGGCTCTCGAGGCGACCTTGAGATACTTCCGGTTGATAAGGCGTGTATTGGGTTATCCTAGAGAAGGAAATAAATTCTTAGTTTATGTTAGGAAGATTTGAAAATAACCTTCGTTAGTCATTCAAGCTGACCCCACACCACGTAGGAAAAAGTGTCAAAAATCTCATCATTGGGCTAATTCGATTATCAGATGGTATTTTGTTCGCGCCAAAGTGTTAAGTCAATATTTTTAAACGTTTTTTAAATAAGTTATGATAATACCACTGATAGCTGTTTTGAACTTCTATTTAGTACCGGTAATTAAAATGTTGACACTTTTGTAGGTAACGCGATCATGCGATTATCTATGTTAATTCGTCGTATGACTTACCACCCAACGTTCTCGAAAATATTCCTTTGAATGGGTGTGGGGGTGTGACAATTGTAGTATCCCATTCCGATGTACGAACGCCATACTTGATTTTTGGAAGCGATTTGCGTGATGCGGCTAAGTAGTTCCTGTTCAGCTAGAAAAGAAAAATATATAAATTAATTTTTTGGAGACATCGATTGAATATTAATATATATAGCAAAATGATTATTGCTTTCATATTGATTTAAAATTTTTAAATGAGTCGTAATTCCAGTTATCAATTGATTATGATTATTATCATTTAATTGCCAGTTTTCAATTTAAAAAATATTTTTAAAAGGTGAGCAAATCGCTCATTAAAAAATGGCTGATCTCTTTATTTTTAGTTTTACAAACTTAGATGATATTTAGGACTTGCTGGATAGAAGTACTGTATTAGTCAATGAGTCGCTGAGATGAAAGGGTGGGGGAGCGGAACTATTGTCCAAACATCCAAAAAAAAACCCGACTCCGGCAGGACTTTTGTTATTATGGTTTTTTCTCAACATACATTTTACTTCTTCTTTTTTTAAAAAAAATTTTTTTTTTTGAAGTTTAAGCTACTGTACTCGTGCATTGGGAAAGTTTTTTCTTGTAAACCCTTTACCGTTAAAATGTTAATGTATTCCTTAGAGTGAACCTTTGACGACGACCTGCGGTCTCCTTTAGAATTTTTAATCTTATTTTAAAAAAACCCAGATACTAGTAATCCCACAAAAAAAAAATAAAACCATAAAAAGAATAAAAACAAAAGATAAAATAGTTTTATCCGAAGGAATTTCGTTAGCAAGTTAGTACTGAAAATCTCGCTACCGGGTACCTACAACAAGTTTTAGCAGGTTTCAAAAGTTTTTTTTTTTTTTTTTGAATAATAAATTATTGTCGAAGTTGCCTACTAAATTTTCACAAAATTTAATTTTTGTTTACGTACTTAATGGTTCTTGGAGATCCAATTCTCTGCGGAGACGAATGTCATTTGGTACTGCTCGGTCGCTCAATTCTTCTAAAGACTGAAAAAAAAAAAAATTTAATTTGAGAGATTTTGATGATTTGATAAATGTGTTGTAATTTTTACAGTATGTTGAATAAAATGTAAACAAACTGCAAAACTTTCCATAAAACCATGTTGTATAAACTTACAAATTATTTATTTTTATTAACTAAAGCAAAAATATTTAAAGTTTCGCAACAACTTTATTTTTTTGTTTTTTTTAAAGTTGATTTAAAAATAATGCGATAAGATAAAAATACGTTTCACAATTTTTAGTACCACAAGATGTTTTTAAGTATGTGTCAACATAAAATTTAGAGCATTTATTGGTAAATAACTCATAGCAACTACTGAAATTCAGATTAAAAGATTAATAAAAAAAAACTAAAAATTTTACATATTGCTCAAATACAATAATACTCGTAATAAACTATATTTGTTGACATAAAACTTTGAAGTCGACTTCAATAATGAAAATTATTTCACAGTTATTTTTAAAGAAAGATGATTTAAATAAAAAATTAATTTAATAAGATTTAAATAAGAAATTAATTTAATTTTTTTACTGCAATAATTCATATAATTTTACATAATGATGCAAACTTTTCAAAATATCTACGAGCATCAAAACATTTCAAGCAAATTATTTACAAAATAAAATCATAAAGTTAATAAACTATTTAAAAGTATTTTTTTAAAAACAATTATGCAAATATTGATTTAGTTTTAACCATGCCCATGCTTGCACATGGCATAAAAAAACTTAATTTAAATTGGGTGTAAATTAGCAAAAATGTTTTTTTTTTCTTCATAAATTTGTTGAAATTTGCATGACAAAACAAAAACTAACTTTAATCAAAAAAGTTCGTTTACCTTTAATCCAAGATATTCGAGCATTTGCTGTTGGTCGGCGAGTCTAGGTCCGATGTGTCGCCCAACGAAGCTATCCTTCGTCGGCAACAAATGTTCAAATTTTCGTCCACCGCTGACGCATCTTACGCTGGTCAAGATGAGCCCATTCGTATTGCGATTAAAGATATAAAACCCACCGCTTTCGCTTAAATTCACCAAATAAGATCCGATTCCAGGTTCCACTTGGCTTACCAGCAGCCGTTGGCTCAGCAATCGAAACATGATTATTGAATTAAAATTAATACAAAAAATAATATTATTGTTTTTTAAAAAAATTTAGTATTCGGGTTTTAAAAAACAGGTTTAGAACGGAGTGAAACCGCGCGACCGCAGCAGCAATTAGGCCATTAATTTAGAGGTTTCGGCCGGACCGATCCAGCTCTTCCCCCTTCGAATTAGTCACCACAGCTACTCTCTTTCCCTTTTTCCAATTTCAAAAAAAAAAAAAAAAAAAAAGGAATAATGAGAAGGTGAAAGTGGACGTGAATTGAATCCAGTGACCCAGAAAATATTTGTTCGCAGCTGAGGTGTAGAATAAAAAATATTTTCTAATCTCTCGTTTATTATATGGGTCGATGATAAATGAGAGGAGGTGATGGCACTACTGTAGTAGCACTGACATTGGACTACATTCACACTAATTTTTTTTTTTTGCTACGCATTCACTTTTTTTCTCTTTTCTTGATGAGGGTGTAAAGTTCTCTACTCAAAAAAATTAAATATTTCGATTTATATTTTAGCTGTCACTAAAAACTTTTTTTTTTTTTGTCAAGATGACGTCAATCACGCCACCTGAAACACTACTTGCCTTTTTTTTAAGTATCAGTGTCGTTAATTTTATTTCATCCCATTAACAGTCTTATTTAGAATGTGCTGGATTAATAATAAGATGCTGACTTTTTTCGCAACTTGAAGTAAAAAACAAATATCGCGAACCAATGATAAGACTACAATAATAAATTTTATTCGTTAGCGAAAATAGAATTCAATGTTATCTCGAAAAGTAGATTATTAAAAATTTATTTTCAATTTAATAGACGGAAATTATTTAGGTACTGTTTATTTTTCTAAAAAAAAAGTTTTGCTTTAATATGAGAAAAAAAAACTTTTAATTAAATTACAATGAAATATAAACATGTTAATTTTGATAATTTACTAGAATGATATTTGTTATCTTTTGACACAGATTTAAGAAAATTATCAGATGATTTTATTTGACACCTATAAAATCAACTGATAAAAATAAACCGTATTACTTTTAACTAAAAAAAAAATAAATAAGAGAAGGTAACTTACGTAGGGCAATTTTTTTTTTAATTAAGAACGTACGTTTGGTTTTTGGAAAAGTGCCCTCCGTTACTTAACTTAAAACTTAACAGTATTTCACCTTATTTTTGGTCTTGTTGTCTTCGTCTAAACCAAATTTTGAGATTATCTTGTTATTTGTTTACTTTTTAGACACTTTTAAAACCTAATTTCAAGATTGAAACATTTAAGTATCATTGGTTTTTTATTTTTTAAAAAGAATAATTTCGAGACAATACTTACCTTCAAAGTGATGCACGTCTTTTCAAAAAAATGCACTAGGTTTAAAAAATAGTCGGAAACCAATAAGATCTACATTATAATAATTCAAAATGAGCCTAAATAACATAAATGAGTAGCTATTCAAGTTGCTTTCGAATTGTCCCAGTCAAGTGTGGATTCAAAATTCGTGTGTAGGAAATCGGAAAGAGAGGAAGACATTTGGGCATAATTATAGGGACTATTGGGACTATTACCATCGTGAAATTCTCGTGGAGTTAGATTTTAAGCCATTGAATTAAGCTCTGGATTAGAGACAAAACGAGTTTTGTATTAAATTTTCATGAAAAATTACACTTTTCTGCTGAATTAAAATAGTTTATAGTAACGGTAACGCAAATTACAGTATTAGAAATTAGATACAGCCTTGAAATTTAATATTCATATTTTTTAAAGATTAAATAAACATTTTTAATTTTCATTAAAATTTTAAATTTAAATACCCGTACTGTATACATGTAGTTAATTTTAAATTTGGTTTTTAATCTTAAATTAATTTATATTTTATGAACAACGTATAAATTATTAATAATTACATAAACTTTGAAATGAAATATATATTTTTTTCCCCGTAAATCCTTAGCTAATTAAATTAATATACAATACATGTCCAGCATTTACAGATATAAAAATAAACAAGTTAAAGGTACTGTACAAATAAAAGTAGGCTATTTTTTTACGTTTTTGCCAGCATTGAATTAATTTCCCAAATGATACTGTTGTTTAAGTCAATAAAGTCTTTTAATTGTCCGTTTTTTTGAAATATTTCCTAATAATTTTTCGTTAAAACTTTTAAAATTCTGTAATAATTAAAAATTTGGAGAAACAGTAAACCTCTATAATTTGACAACGTTCTTCTTCCAGTTGTCGCAAACTTTCAGATGCCTTCGGATTTTCTAAAGAATTTGGTTCATCTACCATGGGAATCAACGACTAATTTTAAAAAATAATCTAATCATTATTATTATTTTTACAAAGCAAAAAACCAAATATTTTTTTGTTACTAACTGACTTCTAAATTAGCTGGAGTTAGCGAAGAACAATAACTTTCAACAGTTTCAAAAGCCCATTTCAACGTTATAAACAACTCTTGGATACGTTGGATGTATTTAATAGCTTGTTTTTTATTTTCATCAAGACCGACTTTATCATGCACATATAACTACAATATTAAAAAAAAATATATATTATTTTTTAAAAAGAGATAAAAGCATACGGCGTTTAAATGTTACTTGAAAGTCTTTTAAATGTTGAAACAGTATTGTAAATTCATTCACAATTTCGAGAACCGTTTTCCGACCCGTTTCACACAAGCTGGCGTAGTTTACGTTCGCTAGATCTTCATTATGAGCAGGAATTGCGCTAATTAAGAAATATTATTTAAAAAAAAAAAAAAAAATTAACGAAAAAGCGAATAAAGTTTACTTTGTACTGGATTCTAAATCTGAATAATAAACACGATATTTTGAGTCAATTGTAGAAATACCCATAGGTAGTTGATCGCAGTCATCTTCTGGAGCAATAAACTTACTCCAAGGTAAACTAGAACTCGATTCTGAATTTGGAGAGTGCTTTTGACTTTGATTATAATTTTCAAATGAAACTGAAAATAACGAAGTAGAATGTGAATTTGGAGAGGACGCTGGACTTTCATCTACACTTTCATCATCTGAAACTAAAAACAATGATCAAAATTTCCTAATCACAGCTGTGAATTAAAATTTAAAAGCCATACTTAAAATTGTTTTTTCCGATGCTGGGCTTGATGCTGGGCTTAACGCTGGATACGAATAAAAAGATATGATCAAAATTTTCCCCAAACAGTTGCAAATTATAAGTTATAAAATCATACTCATATCTATTGGGTCGAAAGCTGTGCCTAAACCTGGAGCGTTGGAACATTTCTTTGAACCAGTAGTAGCGGATGGCAGATAATTTGGTTGAAAGCGACGTACTCCCGAATGAGGTAAAGGGAAAAAAGGGCTCTTGATTGGATTTTGGTCTACGAAGGTTCTTGAAGTTAAAGGCCACGACCAATCTTTAGATACCGCTACTTTTTTACGACTTAAGTTTGAATAGGAACGCTTATTTTGTTCGAAATTGATTTCTGAAACAGGAGGAGTATATTCGGTTATAGCATGGGAGTAGTCTTCCACGTCGACGCGTAGATCGCTTGGAAGATCACCACCAATTGTTATTGAAGTCGGAATTTGATCGGAACTTATTTCTGAATCGCCAATGCCTGTCGTTAGAACAGAGTCGATCGAAACTAAATCAGAATGGTCGATATTCGCTTCACTGGCATCTTAAGAATATTAACATAATTATAATTTAAACATTATATTTTACGATTTTTAAATGATTTAAACAAACGTTACTTATGAAACTGTCCATCAAGTTATTAGTTGATTGCGATACTTTTACGGAGTCTGAATAAATGCTGTCGTATTGAAATTCCTCCCGACTAGGCGGATTTGAAGATGGAACCGAAATCGAGGGTCCCATATCAAATACGTACAAACTGAAAATTAAATTAATGAATGGCATTAAATCAACTGTTGCTCTTGGAATTTTTATAGGTAAAATATACGATTTAACGTCGTAATCCTCCTAGATTTAACATTAAAATTTTAATAATTGACAATCATAATTCAGCATTTAAATTAAATTATTGGCTACCTTATTTTCGGAGAGCTTCAAAATTAACAGTTAATTTGATTGGAAAAATCCAAGAACCTCAACGCCGGATCATTAACGAGCATGTGCACGAGTGTGATCATGTATTCCTCATTACTTAGTTGTCAACTGTATCATACATATATTTTATTTTGTGAATTTAACTTAGCTTAAAATATTTTAATTTATGCTATGAAATTATTAAGGAGGAAAAAAGTTTAAATTTTTTTTTTTAATTGATATCACAAATTGAAAAGAGTTTGCTACTTCTTCAGCTGTCAGTTGCTATGCAACGCTTTATTTAAACTCACGCGATGAACCTACGAGACGTCACTATGTCCGCTGTGCTAATTACATGTTAATGAGGTACAATATCCACTCGTTAATTTTTATTTTTTTTATTTACAGTAAATAATTCGGCAGTTTTTCTTGGAAGTCTGACAACAGAAAAATATGGAGTTTACAATAATTATTTAGCTACAGTATTTATGAATACAAAAAGGTAAATTAACTTTTTATTGCAAAAAGACTTTTAAAGCATTTTTATTTAAACATTTTTACAGGCACTTAATTCCTTATATTTTTAACATGTAAATATTATTGTTTTATTGAAAATTAATTGCCTTGTCAAAAATGAGATGAGATTTTCAAGATAGTAAATTATAAAGCTAAAGGGATTAATAATTATAATTAATTTTTGTACACCGTTGTTTGGCAGATTGTCATTTTAATGATTTTTGTATTTTATTTGATCACATTTTTCTGTTCTAAATTTCCTCATCTACTGTACCTATTGTCCAAAACGTTTTTGAGTTTCTTATAAAAAATGATTCACCAAAAAATTATAATTAATGAGTAAAAAATAACAATTTTAATTACCATAAATCTTTAAAAATGAAAAATTAACAATAGAAACTATCATACATAAAAAAAAAAATTTTATTTTAAAATATATTATAGTAATAGATTCAAATTACAGTACTGTATTTCAATTCAATTCATTACCTATATTTTTAAAACTTGAAAATTAACATTTAAAAATTAATTAAATGAGCATACAGTAAATGAAAATGAAGTATGAAAGTTGAATTTAAAGAGGCCAAATTCCAAACTTATAATAAATAATTAACAAACAATTATAATTTTTTGAATTAAAAATTATAGTTTTGTTTTATTTACCAATGCTAATTCCGATTTATACCATTTTAAAGCGTTTTTATTTTGTTGTCTTTTAAAATACAAAAAACAATAATAATTACCGGTATTAAAATTATTATAATAATTTAAAATAACTTAAAAATCTTAAAATAACAATTGAAGGAATTGCAGAAATAAGCAGGTTACTTCATTTTTGTTAATCTTAACAAATACTTCACATATTTTCCCAACTAAAAAACGTCTTAAAGATCATTTTTTTTTAACTTAGACTAATTTCGTTTTCCCACTTATTGACACGCGAATGAGTGGAATTTATCTGTTAAAATATCGTTTCTGTAAGCATGGGGTTTACGTTTTGTTGTACTTTCTTTTACAAGTTCAAGAAGTGGAAGAAAACTGATGTTTTCTGCTTCGTTGCTGCAAATTGTTCAATAGATTTTTTTCGATGGCCAATCAAAGTCTGGAATCGTAAACATCTCCGGCATCGCTTAATATATTTTTCCTTCGATTAATGGCTTCGATCATCTTTTTCCTAATCCCCATCGGGATGCCAACCTCTTTCAAGTCTTCTTCCTTGAGCAGTAAAAGGGCTTCTAAATCGATGTGCTCGTTTCTCAGGTACTGAAAACAAGGCATGAGGTCGTGAGCGGTGAGAAAGGTTTCGAGGGCCGACACTTGCGAGTTATTGGTGATATCGTCCTCATCCTCGTCGTTGTACAGTTCCGGCCAACGATTTCTCCGATGAAGACTTCCGCCGCTGCCCAAACTGTGCTCTCGGTCGCTCCCTTCCCCGGCCGAACCCAATTCGTGCTCGTCGCCGTTGTCCAACCCTGCCAGCGAAGGCCTCTTTCTTCCGCTTCCGTTACTCAAATCCATAGACATGGACAGCATAGTAGCGTTGATGGAATTCTTGCGGAATGCCACGTTACCGAATCCCGGTCTTTCGAAAATGCCCGCATTATTTTCGTCCGCGAAAAGTTGGTGAATGCTAGAAGCGCGGTTTCTTTGACTTCCCGCGCCACTACCGCTTCCGTTGCTCAATTCGCCGGGGGAAAGATCGTATCGGGGAACCAGCATGACGTCGGAGCCTCTGCGTAGACCGGATATAGATTTGACGGTGGGCGGACCGGAAGAACCGCTTTCGAATTCTCGAACTTTGAAGTCTTCTACCGGCGAGCGAGGAGATTTAGCTTTTTGCTGCTGAACCTTCTTCGACACCCCGGAAGTTGTTCTTTTCCCGCTTCCCGATTTGCTGACTAAGTCCGAGTAAGTTGTTTTGGATTCGATGGCTTGAGAGTCTCTGCGAAGCAAAGCGAATAGACTGACGGATGGCCGTCGTTCGTCTACTCCTCCAGCGTCGGCGATCTTTTCGCGTTCTTTTTCGATCTTTTTGTCGTCTTTCGCCGCTCTTTTTATGGCTTTGGATTGAATTTTTTCGAAGTCTTTGACGCGTTTCTCCGCTTCTTTAATGGCTTTTTCTTTCAGCAGTTCTACGTTTTTGCGATTGATTTTCGTTTGTTTGTTGAGTTCTTCGTCGAGAAAGTTGAGGATGTCGTCGTGGTTTTTATTGCCGGCTACGTCTTTAGCCGTGTGATGCTCGTTGTCCAAGGCCCAAATGTTGATTCCGTAGTTGACGAGGAAAGCCACGCAATTGATATGGCCGTTGTACGCCGCGCAATGTAAAGCGGAATTTCCATAAATATCGCACTTGTCCGGATCTCCACTAAAACGAAACAAATGACATTAAATCAGGAAGGCTAAAATATTTACACTACATATTGCGGCCTCTTAGTAACATTTCTAAAACCCTAAAAATGGTCACAGCTTTTGAATGTTGATTTAACCTTCTAATATTTGTTCATTTATTGTAATCAACTGTCTAGTATCTGCATACAAAGTAGGCCTACAACTGATAGTTTGTTCTAGGCCATCTCTCATATTTCATACTACATTTTCCTTATTTAATTTTCTTTTTTTTAGTAATGCTGCTAATGCAGTATTTTAAAATTATATTCACCTTCATCACGCGCATTTCAAAAAAATTTATCTAATCTTTATAAACGTTAACTATAAAATTTATTTACGGTATTGTATATAAAAAAATAAGATACCGGTTTTACTAAACTAAGAGTTTGGTTTTACGGAGGTTATACTACTACTGCTAAATGATTATTTAATAATTTTTTAACAGTGTTTGTTTATGATATTATTTTCAATTTGGCTGAACGACAAAAAAAGTTGAAAGTAATTTCAAGATTTAATTGTCGCTTATTTCCTGAGACAAAAAGCGGTTGAGACAGTGAATATTCTCCGTCTTCAATGTAATTGATATTGCTAACGTTGACACTGCCGCATCTACTTTATAACATTAACTTCGTATTATTATTTTGTTTTATGCGCTACGTGTCATTAAATTTATCCACAAACTGAAAACAAGGACGAGTACCTTACATTTCACCTTTATTTTTTTTATTATCTTTGATTCATTTATTATCTCGAGTGTTAATCACCGATAAGTGCCGTAGCAAAAACATTTTCGAAACACATTTTTGAAATTTGTTAAGAAACTCATCAGATAAATTTCGATATTGGTTTTAAATCCCTCAAATTCTTACAATACGACTGATAAAAAAGTTGCAGTTTGTGGAAAATTTGTTAAAAATTTATATGGTACCGGAATATATTTTTTTCATTGAATGCGAAAATTTTTAATTAAGTTTTGGGTGTTCCCATTATTATAGTACAGTATAACGTTAGACTTGTGTAACATTATTTGAAATGATTATACAAAGTTAGTTTCATTTCTTTTTTATGTTAATACAAATATTAAAAACCTATTTAGTAGACGTATACGGTATAACTCATTAAACACTCACCCAATTTAAAATTATAGCTTCAAACTATATAAGAAACACTGATTTAACCTTAAAAAAAATTAGTTAATGAAACCAAGGTGAATTCATTTCATTCAAAAATTACTTTCCGATCTTTCCAAAAAAACACATAATAGAACTCAGTAATCTCCCATACATACTGTACTGTAATCCATAGCTTAATTCATAAAATATTCTTTTAAGTTTTTTTTTAGAATTTGCGTTTTAATTGGGGTGACATGCATGATAATTAAATTGAAATTTGAAGAATTTAAATGATGATTTACCCTCTTCCTACTATGAGTCTAAGGGCTTCCAGGTTTCCGCAAAGACTGGCCAATAGGGTAGGTGTCATTCCGTCCTCGTCCGGCGTGTTCAGGTCCCTTTTATTGGCGCTCCGGAGTAGGTCCACATGCCCGTCGCGGGCTGCGCGGTGGAATCGCTCGTTGAACGTGCTCATGGCTTCAAAAAATCCAATTGATTAATTTTTTTTTCTCGGTTAACTTTTTTTCACGATCAGTTAGTTTATGCTCGCTGAATGAGAGCTTTGATAAAATAATGGGAAAATATACAATAAGAGTCTACAAAAATTCTACTGGTTACGAGATAACAATCGAAATGTGACTTTCTTTGGCCTTTGTACCTGCCGTTACGCCTTCTGATGCACATCAGCTGGCCTTATTAGGCCAATCTCAACGTACTTAGTTATCGTAGAGTAAACACGAAATCTGCTTAAGAGATAAGATGCAAATCTAAATATTATCGCACATTTCGTAAACATGCTTTTTTTACCGGAATTTAAATTGTTGTTTACTAAAAGAAATACCCTGAATTTTTCACAACTTTTATTGTTGCTTGTAAAATAAATCATTCATTAGTCATGTCAAATCTACACCAATACGTATTTCTATTTCTGATAAATTAAATGAATATTTTTAAGTTGTGTTTTCGTTCCCTGTTTTTATGAACTTAAAAATTTCTATAAAATAAAACCCCAAAAATGTCAAAATCTTGGAATAAATCTTGGTAAATGTATACCTTATCCCTATTATTAAAAATAAATTATTCAAGCTGGTAATAAAAAAGAGGATTTAAATTCAATTACCATTAATTAAGTAATTATGACGAATTTTAAATACCGATAAATGACTGTAAATAATACTTACAGGATGACGATTTAAATGTTATAGATGGCTTTATAAATAATAAGAGGTAGTTTAATAAATAATAAGAGGTAGTTTAATAAATAATAAGAGATGGCGATATAATATAATATAGATATAATGTACTGGTATGGCTAATGTTACGTAAATTAATTTACTTGTGGAGTTTAATTGTGATATCACAACCGGAAAAACTGATTTCTATAATTTTACCTTTACAAACTTTGTTTTCATTGTTAATTTATTAAAATTATATTTTCCTAGCACTTTAAAAGCATGTTTGTATTAAATTTTGCTATTAAAAAATAATTCAAACTACAAATCATAAAACTTCAGAATTTTAGCAAACCGTTTTTACCTTATTAAGATAAGCATTAATATTTTATTTATTTTTTTTTTTATTCCAAAGTTTTTTGGATACCGGTATATAATTTTTATCACAAATTTAAAATGAAACTGTAAAAAATGAAAAAATGTAAACAGCGGAATTTAAAGAAAAAAATCAAGACTGTAACAGTTGCTAGTACAGTACAGTATTTTTTATTCAATTATAAAATTGCAGTGATGACACAGTAACTTTCATTTAACCTTTAAAGCTCTTCGTAATTAAAATTACAGTACTGTTGTTAAAATAGTGCATTGTGTCTCTCAGTAATTTGTTTAAAAACAAAAACAAAAAAAATAATAATAATAAAAATAATAAAATGCTGTAATGCTTTTAAATTAAAAAAAATGATGCAAGCAGCGTATTGAAGAATTAACACTGTTCCGGTAATTTATAGTACTAATACTGTAGCTAAAAGAAAATTCCCTAGTAAACCACTTTTAATACTTATTATAATGTTGAGCTACTTTTTTGTATTGCCCCCGAAGAAGCCTCCTTTCAAAATTATTCATTAGCTTTAACCCTTTTATCTTTTTTTTTTTTTAAAGAATGAAATTGAATAGCTCCGGGTTAAAGAGCAAACACTAACCTTTTTCCATACATTTTTTTTTTACAAAAGAAAGAAGAGGAAGTATATTATTTTGATGGTAACCTCATGAAGGTGAAAAGGTAATAAAAATAATTATTCTACTTATGACAAGGCACTTTCCATTCAATAAAATTAATGCAGATGCAACTTGTTGGTTTCAGATGCACGCGCGCTGCAATTCGAATATAAAAAAATGCAAATGAGCATTAATCTTATTTGAATAAGTTCAATTTAAAAAAGACACAATAAAATGAATTATTTAATACGAATTACTAGTACTTTTGTTATGTAATAAATACATTTATTTTAAAGCGTGCAAAAAAATAATCAGTAAATGTTAAGAAATAAAAATAAAAGTGTATGCTACTTAACCCTTCCAAAACGGGATTTTAAGCTGGGGATTGTTGACTTTCTAGTAAAAATTATTTGTCAAAAAATTATTTACGGTATATTAATTAAGTTATAGCAGTATTGGTACCGTGAAATTTTTTCCATAGTACAGGCGGTTAAAAAAATGCAGCCTAGAGCGTAGTGTTATGATTTTGGAACACCATTGGCTAAAGTAGTCAATTAGAAATCTACATTTTATTCATGTTGCCCTAACATATGAAATTGTGATGCACCATACTGTACATTAAAAAATATTGACAAATAGTTTTTACTAGAGAAAAGATAAAAACAAGTCAAAAATCCCTATGTACTAATACCGTATTTTTTTTTTGCAAAAGTTAAATTGTTATTGACGTTTTTATTTTTAACAATTTTATTTCTCAATTATTGTTCTTTGCGTACGTTTTTTTAAACTATTTTTTTGGGTTCAGAAGCTTTTATTATTATTTTTATTTTTAGTTATATTACTTACAAATGGGAAGTATTTAATTTTTAATTATAATACTGTATTAAAATTAATGATTTTACCGAGTTTTTGATTAAAAAAAAACTTTAAACCGTACTTACATGCAAATTTTTACATGTACCGGTATATGTACTTGCAGTATATCTCTACTTGTATATTACTCATTTAAAAATTTTGGAAATTAAAATAAATAGTCAATAATTACGAATTTTAATTTTCAAATCCTGAATTTTTAAATTATTGAAATTTCAGTTGTGAAATGCTGATAATAATTACATGCGCATTTATTATTGTCGGTTTTATCTAAAAGTTTTTATCCAATTTTTTGAATGCACCTAATTTAAAAGTTGTGCAATATACGGCATGATTTTAAAAATTTTATTTATCCTCACACGTTTTATTTTGATATTTTTATAGCATAACCGTCAAAATAATAATAAAAAAAAAACATTTTTATTTTTCAGTATAAAAGTAAATAATTTATTGTTCCGCCGCAATTTGGAATAGTTATTGTTTTGCTTATTATTTTTTATCAATTTCGACGAATCACTTGACGTATCAGTCAGTGTATCAGATATCGAGTTTTGGAAAGCAACAACCTTGGATAAAGAAATGCAAGAGATTTCCCGACAGCAACGCCGTCTGTATTATTACCTTGAAAAATACGACCAACCTTGTTCATTTCCACCGATTATTTTTCATTAATTAATATTAAGTAAAAGAAAAAAAAATTTGAAAATAAATCTAAACATTAAAAATTATTTTCAAAATATTTTTATTTACATAATGGGCGAGTTTTGCTTTACTTTTATAACGAGTGTATGACGTAATAATTACCTTAAAAAAGTTAAATTACTTTTTTTTATTACAGTATTATTGTCAAATGAAATTATGAGTCAATACAGCGTGCGTCAACAATAGGATTACCGGCGAGTTATTAATTTTGATTATAGTAGTTTACATTACATCAATTTAGTAGCATGCAAACTGGAATGTGCCCAGGCACATGCATCTTAAAAAAACTTCCACATTTTAAAATAAAGAATGCGTTGTACGACAATTTATAATTTAAATAGTAGGGTTAAAGAATGCTGTTCTGATTTAATGAGAGGATTTTCCTATTTAAAAGAGGGTAAACGATTACATAATAAAGTTTTGCCATTGAAAAATACTCATTACAATAACTGCAATGAAATTTTACAATATTTTTTTAAGCTTTAAAAAAACTTGCTAATGCTTTTTCTGAGAGACTTCTTACCTCGAGCAGAACGAAAGAAATTAATTTTGTTAAATCTTAATGCTTGCTTCAGTTGACAGCTGAGAAGTTGTACCCAAGTGCCACTGAAAAATGGCCTCAAAATATAACGATAAAATGCTAAAAATAATATTAATTAACCAAAGAAAACGGAGTTAATTTTGTCACTTTCCACAAAAAAATTTTATTCCTCGCCATCAAAAATTTACGCTGAAAACTCGTCCAGAAAATCCGGCCGAACGATTGTTTATTGAAGTATTGTGAGTGCTTATCCAAGTTTAATTAATGTTTAATAAAACTGGTTAAGTGCAGTATGTATTGGAGCTTAGTGTGCACAATGCATTTATTGAAGTTTAGTTAGTAGTTGTCGAAATTTCTTGAGTGTTTAGTAAAGTTTGTTGAGTGCTTACTACAGTGTAATGAGTGTTTATTAAAGCCTAGTAATCGTTTATTGGAATTTAGAGAGTGTTTGCAAGTGTTTTGTAAGTTGTATTTGAACTGCTTGATTTGTATTAGAATTTACTAAATGTTTATTAAAATTTACTAAATGTTTATTAAAATTTACTAAATGTTTATTAAAATTTACTAAATGTTTATTAAAATTTATCTAAATGATTATTTAAAATGTCAAAAAAAAAAAAGAGTTTAAAATAGTTTAGTGAAAAGTTTAGAAATTGTTTTCCTTTTGTATTGCTGTATATTAATGTAAATACGAGTAGAAGATTTCAAAAAAATGTGGTTTTCTGCTAAGCGGTTTACTTTCGAAACTTTCTTTTTTGTAACTTAGTGCGTGATTCAAGTAGGAGTATAGTATACAGTGAACTATGATTTTGGTGAGCGTTTTTGGATTGCCTGTTGTAATAGTTTTGACTGTGCACGCAGATGATTGTATTATACAACAAAAGTGAAACGCAACGTAACGAGTTTGAAAAGTTATGACGGAAAAAACAATAAATAAATGAGGTTGTTTATATCGGTTTTTTTTTATAGTGAATCATTGTTCGCGGCCTCGAAAAACCTTTTCCTCTCGCAGACTAAATTAAACGAAAGAGAATGAAAAAAAAAAAAAAGATATTAATTAACTAACTACAGGTTAGATTCACTACTTAATTTTTGGTTGACAAAATTTGGCTCGGTGATTTTGATTTAGGTTTTGAGGTTAGTCACGGTCTTTTTCTATGAAAAGGAAACGATTGTACGGGGTGATCAAAATTTTTGTATACGAAACGAAGGGGTCAGCCAAAATAATAACGGTTTAAAAACGGAAATTTTGAATGTTCTATATATCAGTTCCGCTCGAATTTAGTAAACAAAGTGATAATAATTGAATGCGCTTTCAAAATAATTTAAAACGCTGACACTTTTTTTAAGCTGCTCAAAAACGTCAACAAAGTTTTTTTTTTTGCTAATATAATTAAGATTTAAAAAACTGCGGAAATTTTAGAGGAAATTTCTGATTTTGTTGATGTTAAAAGAAATTTAGCGTTAGTAAAAAAAAAACATTTTATGTAAAAAGATAATACAAATCAATTGATTTAAATATACGTGTGAAAAATATTTAGAGCTTCAAAATGACCTTCGAATTAATTAAATTCATCAAATTAAAAACATATTTCCCTAATTGTCTTTATATCATTGATTTTAATAAGGAAATGTTTCCCTATTAAATTAAGACCATGAATTCAAATGTATTGAGTCATAATCTGCTCCTAAATTATTGTGTTAGAGATACTAAACATAATCTGAATTTTAAACACAAAAGTTTCGTCAACTGACTTTATGATGCCTACTGTAACACACATTGATTCATTGAACATCTACAAGGTGTATTTAATACAAAATTTGTAGATTTTATTTTTTTGGGCAATTCTATGCATGTTGAGTGCCTGCATCTACTTGCTATTCAATTGGATTTAAAAATAAATGAAACGTTAACCATAAAAATAACAGTTTTTTTTATAATTTAAAGTCGCACCCTGTAAAATAATACTGATGAAAAAAACTGGTTATTAATGATGTCTGACAATCAAAATAATAATAAAATGTTAGCTTTTTTAAATAAATAAATAAATGAAAGTTATAATTTTTTTTCTTCGTGTTTGTTGGTTGAGAAGCTATTAAAAACAAATGGGCGTTTCGAGTTGTAATTGGAGGAAATTGAATGCGTTTCGGAGCATAGAAAAAGTGTTTGCCAGCGCATTCATAATGGACGCAATGAAAATAGTTACGTGCTTTTATACGAAGTAATTACGCAGGGGGAAGGACGGACAGGTAAATAAAGGGTGAACTAGGCCTCCTTATAAATATGAGGTGCGCAGCTGAGTTTGCTTTCAATCTGAAAATAAGCTTGCGGAATATAACATGTGGAATTTTATCATTTTTGTTTGTGCGCTGTTAGTGAGCTTCAGAGGATATTCTGCGCAGGAGGAACTGATCGACCTGCTCCAGGGTCAAGTCAGAGGAACCAAATTGAAAGCTACTAGTGGCAGACAATTTAATGCATATTTAGGAATTCCTTATGGAAAAGTGACGAAACGTTTCGCGGTATTTACATTTTATTCATTGATATTTAATTTTAATTAAAAACCTTTTTGAAAAGTTTTTTTTAAAAAAAAATTATCGGTACTTGTAGGCCTATTTAAATTGAAGAAAAATATTAATTGTTTTTAAGAAATAAACATCTTCAATTTTTCTATCACATAAAAAAAAAATTGCAATTTACCAAACTCTTATTTTTGTAAAAAAAAAAAAATCTAAATTAACTGAGAAAAAAAAAAATCAAAATTTATCAACTAGTAACTGAAATAAAAATTTAAATTCTTTAAATTAATTTAAAAAAAACTAAATGTATTGAACTATTTTTGAAAAAAAAAAAATAATGAAAGTTTGTGAAGTTAATTGTAAAAAAAAATCAAATTTTTATTAAATTATTTCAAAAAGTTTGTTCAAAACGAATCGCATGCAATTACTAATTAATTTTAATTGGTACTTATTCCCCTAAATTAGCTTTTTTAGAAGCTCACAAAAATCGCATCCATTATTATTTCTCGCATTGACGTCATTTTTTATCGCGTTTCCATAAATGCTATGCGTAGGCTGTAATTGCATTTTACAACAACAATAAACATGTAATAATGCAATAGTTAATTAAAAAATAAAATCGACGAATTTTTTCTTCAAATACTTAAAAGAAATACTTTTAAATCATAATATTTTTGAAGGAAGCTGATGCTGCCGGACCTTGGGAAGGGGTTTTAGACGCCACCAAAGATGCTCCAGCTTGTCTGCAATATCCGGTCCAATTTCACAGACCGTTCGAAATATTTGGTCAAGAGGATTGTCTCACCCTCAATGTGTACACACCCGAAGTATACCAAACACTACTTAATGTTTTTTTTTAAAAAAAATAAATTTCTTAATTAAAACCCTTCTATCAAGAAATCGGAAGCTGGTCAGCCATGGCCAGTGATAGTGTTCTTTCACGGAGGAGGGTTCGTGGAGGGTCAAGCGGCTATGAACCTTTATGGGCCACAAAGGATGCTCAATAAAAACGTTATTTTTGTCATACTCAACTACAGAGTCGGAGCTTTCGGTATGATTACAGTTTCATAATAATAATAATAACATATTAATCTATTAATTAAATGTTTTTTTTTAATTATTAAAAGGATTTTTAAGTACCGGAGATGACGCTTCTCCTGGAAATTACGGTCTTTTAGATCAAAATTTGGCTCTGAAATGGGTTCAACAAAACATTGCTCGATTCGGAGGCGATCCTCAAAAAGTTACAATTTCCGGCGAAAGTGCCGGAGGGGCTTCCGTCACCTATCACTTACTCTCACCTTTATCCGCTGGTTAAATTTCCGTTTCAGCCATCTTAAAAAGGTTTTTATATAATATTTTTAATTTAATTTTTACAGGTTTATTTCACGCCGCTATTCATCAGAGCGGTTCCGCTATTTGTCCTTGGGCCAGACAACCCAGTCCTTTGCAAATCGCGCAAAATATTGCCAAAGAACCGTTGGTCAATTGTCCGACTGAAGATACGCACATGATGATCGAATGTTTGAGAAAAGTTGACCCTATGGCCATCGTCAACGTCACTGCTAAAATCGGAGTAAATATTACTATTTTTTTAATTTTTTTTTTTCTTTAATCGGAATTTCGCGATACTTTCACGCGCAGACGCAGTTTGTAATTGTTTTTATTGTTGTCTCGAAGCCTGAAATTTAATATATTAAGAGTTCATTCTACAGCAAAATAAATTGCGACAATTAATTAAATAAAGAGCATCCCGGAAGTGCCAACATTTAGTTTCACTTAAAGTATAGCAGCACTTCGCGTAATTAAACGTTATTACATATTACGTAGATTAATTCAATTCATCAAAATGGTGCACATCCTGTGGAATTTGATTCAACAATATTATTATCATGATTAACTTTTTCCCATTACAAAGTTTCATTATACGCGAATACATGATTATATTGTACTTGTAATTATAATGAGTGTTTTCGAAAGTATTCCACTTATAATAAGGTACTCGTTTTACTCATCATGTTTGCATTTTTAAATTGAATTTAAAACGATTTAATTATGCTAAATAAATTGACATGTCCTTACATATATATTTATAATATACTGTATATAAAGAAGAAAAGTATTCCACAATGAAACATAGTTACATGCATAAATACTTTTAATAACATCAGTACAACTGACAAATGACAACAGTACAAACGGAGTTTTGCAAAGTAAACACTGAATTGAACAGAGTTTTAGGAAGTAAGCCTACACAACCACACAATTGGAGTTTTAGTGTACAGTATGTTGGACATTATTGAGAAAATATATTAATTTTTGTTCCAGCCCGCTTCGGTTCCGTTTACGAGTGGTCCGGTGGTGGAAAACAATAGCAACGGAAAATTTTTGAAGGAAGAACCATTGAAATTGCTCCGAGAAGGCCGGTTTAATAAAGTTCCAGTGATGTCAGCCGTGGCTCAAGATGAAGCGACTTCGCTATTTGTTTGTTCGTATTTTTTTAATTTTTTTTTAAGAAAGTGTTAAGTTATTTGTATATACGTTTTTTTTCGAACTTTAGTTCTCGGTTTTATTGACCCAACCGATAATTATAAATCGTCGGAAGCGGAAGTCAAAGGCTATGTCTCGGTTATTGCGGGTTTAACGGATAAGGATCAACCAAAGATCGATAAAATTCTTAAAAAATACTTCGATAAAGCTGATTATTCTAACTCAAAGGACATTAGACTACGAAAGTTTACGGTTGGTCAAAGTATTTTTCAATTTTAAATACTTATAAACGTAATTCTGATTCTTAAATATTTAATATTCAAAATCCAAAATTACATTTTTTAAAGTTTTTAAATTATTTCATTTTTATTTTTTTGCACGTAGCCTATTTTTTAAACTGGGATTTACTGAGCAAAGCATTTTCAATTCTTAAAATAATTATTATGATGACTTATATTGATTGAAAGTCAAGGCAATTTTTTGATAAGAGTCGCATAAAAAAAATAATTGATTCAGAGTGTTCCATTTATAACACCTTATGGCTAGTTTTAGCTGGTTATATCTTTATAACCAGTAATTATCAGAATTTGTGACTGCTTTTAAATTGGGTTAGTGCTATTAAACCATTTTTAAAATAATTGTTTATCAGAGATTAAGAAGTACACTGTAACCAATTGAAATTTAATAAGTGGTTTTTTAGACTACACAAGAAGTTCTATAAATTCTGGTTTCCAAAAAAAAAAGTGACGCATGAGAACTTACCTTAGAAAAGTTTCTGATAATATTGAAAATGTCAAAACCTGATTTTAATTATTAATTTTTTATGCTAATTACGAGTAGATGGGATCCGACGCTTACTTTAAAAGCTGTACTGACATGACTATTAAGCTTCTGTCCCGTCACGTTCCGGTCTATTTTTACGTGTTTGACCATGCATCTCAAGGAACTCAAGTCAGCAATTTCACCGGTCATCCGGGTAAAAATACTTTTTTTTTTACTTCCAATTTTTTTTTTAATAAAAAAAGTAGAAATAATTAGCGATATTTGTGTTTAAAATTATTATTGTAGATATCGGTCACGGAATTATTTTACTTTATTTGTACAACATGAGCGTTTGGGGTCCCAACACCTACAACGAAGATGATAAAATCGTGAGCGAAAGAGTGATTGACTTTTGGACTACTTTTGCCAGAATATGGTCAGTTTCAACTAATTCAGGCAGTGACCTTAAAATAGCCCAAATGGCCTTAAAATGCAGAACAATCATTGAAAGCAGAACTCATTTCAGTTAAAATATTTGTCATTTTACCTTTTTTCTCCAAATTGAATAAGAGAGCTCGTTGATGATAATGAAAGTTTATTTGCATTCAATGAGTGTTTGAGTTTAATGAGTCTTTCATTTGGTTTGGATTGCGTTTTCACACGTAATTGTTTATTATCAATAGAAGTATAAAATCTTAATTTGAAATGTGAATAATTTTAGCAAACCGACTGAAGATGAAAGCGTTTGGCCACCAGCATCCGGTTCACCTCAGAAATACATGGATATTCAAGCGAAACAGACGCTGAAAGAAGATTATCAGGCTGCAGACAATAAATTTTGGGAGGAAATCTTCTTCCCGGACCACACGAGTACCGCTGCAGGTACACATGACGTTCCATACTGATTTATTTGTTTGTTTTTAATTTTAGCTTTGCCTTCTTCTATTAACCTTTACTCCTTTTAATTACTTTACAATTTTTTTTTTCTTTGAATAAACTACTTTTTTTTCTTGCTTTATTTATTCTGCTTTTTTGTCTATTTATTTTCTAACGAAAACACTACCGTAATTCGTTATTAATAATAAAAAAAATAATTTTATATACACGCATTAAAATAATTATTGCAATATTAATTACCGCTAACACGCTCTAAAAGCCGCTACAATTTTTAATTTGAAAGCAACTATTTGATAAAACTCACCTCCTTAATTTTTTTTTAAAAATTATATTATACAAAAAATAATAATATTTACAATTTGTGTCTAATGTTTTCAGGAATTGTTTCGAATTCGCTAGTATTGATTTGCGCAGTTTTCATATCAACGATGCTCATTTGGAATTAGAAGAAAAAAAAAACGGGTTTATTCTGTGTGTCAATCCTTTTGAATTTTATTAAAAATTCAATTTATCATTAAAAAAATCACTTAAAAAATAAACAAAAAAAAAAAAAGCAAGATAATAAATAACAAAAACTCTCTCTTTGTTTTAAAGCAGTGGATCAGCCCATTTGAATTTTTTTCATTCAAGTAATTTGCCTATTTTGTTTATATAAGTTTTAATGAAAATACACGGTGTGAAATAGAAGACAGTAATGTCACTGTTTTAATAGAATTTTGTATTTATTACAAAGATTTAAATCAACGTCGGCACCGTTAAAGTAGATGTCACCAAAGGAGGTTTGTTCCATAATCTTAAATAACAGTTCTGAAACCTTAGAAGTGGAAGCATGTAGACAAAATAGCGAAAATCATAACCGACGAAACATACAAGGTTCCAGAACTATTATAAACTTTATTGCTACACAATGTAATATGCTCATTTCTTCTATTTTTTTTTTAAACCAAAACACGTTAAATTAATATCGGAAAAATATAAAATTGATCGATTCATCGTTTCTTTTTTTTCTTCAATAGATATACAATTTATTTTTTTTATATTAAACGTATGCAAATAAAATTAAAATGTAAGCATGTTTTTGTAAAAAAAAAAATACATTAAGCGCATAATTGAATTAATTTTTATATTAAATAAAATTATTTAAAAAATTAGCTTTATTTAAAAGATTTTGCAAAAATATTTAATGCACCTAACGCTTATATTTTAAAGTACTGTATGTTGAATAATAGCACTCACCAGTTCCATGTCTGTTATCATTGTAATTTACCATCTGATTTGAACGTGTAAAATTGGTTTTTATTTCCCATAACCTGTCAGTGAAAAAATGTGAGTTAAATTCAAAAAAAAAAAAAAATTGAGATTTAAAATATTAAGCGAATATTAAGCTTTACTCATTTTAAATATTTCGTTCAAAGAGTCTAATAATTATTTCAGCTGTAAAATCAAAAATAGAAAAAGTCGCATACGAAGACTCGTGCGCTTCTTGATTTCATCGCTTTAATTAATTTCAGATTTCGCAATGTTGTGGCGGTATATTAGGTTTAATTAATTAAATCGCGCCCCATTTGATCAAAAAAAAAAAAAAAAACGATTCGCCGTCAAACCAAATAAGTGACATATTTATTCAAAATAATAAAATTCATTGCCAAAGTCGATTTTGAAAAAAACAACACACAAACGGTTTTTTTACCAATGACAATAACAAAATAATCTCGAGGTTCACGTTTTGCGCTCAAAAAATAAATAAAATAAAAAACTCGTAAGTTCAAATTTAGATAATTTGGATCACCTATAAATCACGTGATTTTAATGAATGAAATTTTGGGGTACATTATTATCCAAGTGTAATATTATGTGACGACTACCGCGTATGCACTCGAAAATTCATGAATCCACAAAAATGAAGTTGTATTCGCAAGTTTAAAAAAAAAAAATAAACCTTAACAAATAGGTTTAACAGCTGTGGTAATTGACGTAGTTCAGCGCCACGCCAAACAAAAATATTGCTGAGAAAAACAGGATTAGGCCATGAAAAGCGCCGAAACCAATCACCAATTCGTTCAGTCGACGGATACGGGAGGTAAACAACGGGCGTTCGCAGTGGACAGCAGCAGTTGAACATGAACTAAACTAAAACAAAAATTAGAAAATTTAAAAATTAAAAAAAAAGAAAAAATACACGATGGCCAATTATGATTCCTCTAACATAGTTCGAAATCAGGTCAAACGACCGCCTTTAGTTATCGGCTATTTTGCTTTATGGGCTAGTTTAGCTTTGTTAGCCACATTTCTCAACATCATCAACGTGGATTGGGAAGCAAATCCTTTCTGGTTAGGCGTGGCTATCGTCGTCTTAGCTTCCATCCTCGAAGGCTCCGTCTTAGAACTGTCCGCCATGGCCACCGCCACTGCCATCTTAGGCGGTCATCGACGAACCACCAACAACGCTCCGTTCGAAAACCTCACCCTCATCATGAACTACAACCTCCTAGCCGTATCCGACGACGACGTCATCGACACTTTCAAAACCATGTACGCGGCTTACGTGGGCAATTTAAGCGAAAATACCTCCATGGTGCTGGTCAGCGCCACCAACGACCCTCGTCTCAAACAACTCGAGCTGGAAATGCGAGACACGTACCGAAAGCTAATCTACAGCACGTTATTCGAAGAAGGTTTAGCTTTCGCCAACGAAAAATACCATTTGATCGATAAATTACACTTGAGGTACGTTTGGTTCAAGTACATTCACGAAAATAAAGAAAGTTTTTTAAACCTCCATCTAGACCGGATATGTAAGAAATATAGTTTGGAATTTATGGTGGCTCATCGAGTCAGTCGCGTTTTGAAAAAGTGCGGGCAATATCAAGATTTGATGTTGTTGTCGGAAGGCGATAACGAAGCGTTCAGTTACACCGACCAAAATTTATACGGAAAATACGCCCGGAAGTACGGAGAAGCCTTGTTTTACCCTTCGGACGACGTTAGTAACATCAAAGGTCGCGGTTACGATTATACTTTAGTTTTGGACAGCGATACGGCCGTGTCGCCCGGTACGTGTTACGAGCTGTTGGCCATCGCCGCGGCTTATCCCGAACGAGGCATCGTGCAACCGGCCATCAAAATGGACATCAATCAAAGCGATTCCATTTTCATGCATATCGAGAACGTGCGCCAGTTGGTCAACGATCCCATCACTAACGCCATCACCGAATTGCTGGGTCAAAGCGGGTTTTATGGCAAAGGTTTGGTGAGGAATCGGATTTACGTGGACAATATAATCGGAACGCGGGAAAGTCCGATCGAACGAGTGCCGATTGACGTGTTGAGTCACGACACTTTCGAAGCCGCGTGTCTGCGTCCGGTCTACGCCAGCAACGTTTTCCTCTTGGAAGCTCCGTGTCTCAATTACGTGACGTGGGACATGCGAGAAACCAGGTGGAATAAGGGCGAGATCATTCTGTCTTTGTATTTTTGGCCGTCCACCGTGGGAAGATTTCTGCGCTACTTGCAATCGAAAACGTACGGAGCGGATTTCGTGGCCACCAAAATGAGGACCAAATCCAATTTCGACGTGGTTAGTTCCTATTTGGCGCATTCGGCCTTGAGGAATTTGTTGATGAAGCCGTTAATTTTGGCGTACATCGTCTGCCATCTTTTCGTGCATTTGCATTATCCTCGGTTACCTATTTTTTTGATCATGTTTTTTATTTTGGTCTACCCCAAATTTGCCGTCTACAACGGTTACAATTTTAAATTGATTTTGGTGGAAGTTTTGGCTTCTATTTTGCAGTTTACTCCGGAAGCGTTCGTGGGCAGTTACCGCGTGATTCAAGCCGTGCGAAGTTATTTGGATAAGAACGCCAAATGGATCCCGCAACGCGCGGTGGAGGAAGAGTTTCGGACGGCCAATCCTTTCACGTCCAGCTTTCGTTTTTTGTGGATTTGGTCGGTGGCGGCTGCCGTACTCACCGCCGCTATCATTTTTCTGGATAAATTTACCGTCAATAGGAATTATTTGATGTTTACCATGATAGGAGCGTTGTTTTTGTTACCCTTTTATACAGCGGTCACAACCATGCCCGTTTCGACGCTCAAATATCTCAGCAGAAAATCCATCGTTTCCGCCATCAAAAATCTCCTGCAAAACACGAAAAAGAGGTTGCAAAACGTCTCCAAACCTAAAATGGTCATCGCTAAACATTTGGCTATGTTTTCCAAAAGACCGGCACTCTATTGGGACGCTTTTGTATAACTAACTACCAAAGAAAAAATAATATAAAAAAAAACTTACAATTTAAAATTTTATTTATTTTTTAAAATTTATTTATTTATTTTTGTTTTTATTTTATTTTATAAAATAAAAAATCAATAACCGAAATAAATTACCTCGCTTTATTAAAATTTATTTATAATTATTACGTTTAATCAGAAATTAATTAAAATCAGTATAATAAAAAAAGTTTCTTTATTTTTATTCGAATTAATATAATTAAAAAAGCACAATTTAAAAATCATGTTAAATGCTTGTAAGCATATTCAAACAGTTTAATAATATTATACAAATTTAAAAAAAAAAAAAAAAATAATAACCAACAATTATTATAAATTATATATTTTTATAAACTTAATAAATCATTAATTTATAGTGTCAACAATATAATACAGTGCCGCAAACTACATTTTTTTTGCTGTTATAAAAATAAATAACCATTTATCAAATCTTTAAAAGCGGAGTTTTTTAAATCGTAGTTACACGTGTTTTAAATGACGTTTATACTCGTAGTTGATTTAAACTTAGAAAAAAAAGATTTAAAAAAAATTCTCAGGGTTACGTCAATAAAATTGACAGTTTTGTGGATGTTTACACACAGTGTCAGGGACAGGGGGGCATCGTGAGTGAGTACAATGCCTTTGTTGCTGAATATGTTGAGTCCGAAGAGGAATGTTTTACACACAGAATACAACAATTAAATGTTAAAAATGTCTTTAAAGTAAAGTTTTTCCATGTGTCAATAAAAATAAATTATTAAAACGATTCAATACTAATTCAGTCGAGTTTCTTTTATTTCCGTCGTGTCAAATTAATTTTTAAACAAAAAAGTGTACAAAACTAACTTATTTTAGTGCTTAAAATTGTTTTCTTTTTTTTTTTAAACAATTTATCGCAGTTATTTATTCACGGTATTAAAAATATTACCGTATATTATGTTTATTTCTGATATTTTTTTTTGTCGTTTTTGTTCTATGCAAGAATAAAATTAAAAATATCGCTTAAAAACCAAGGGAAGACACAATCCTGACGATATTTAGTGGCAATTTACCAAATTTAATGTAGGCTACTGTAGAGATACAACTTCTAAAATGAAGTCTAAATAATATGCAATTGCTGCGGTGTAAATAATAATAATCGCTTTTTTATAGCAATTTAAGTACCAAAAAAGCTATAAAAATTTAACGGCCAGCTATTAAATATAAATCATTACAAATATTGGGAATGTAAACAAAAGTGATTTATTCAATATTGTATTGACTAAACAAATTATTCTAATATGTTTTAAGCCGTTATTTAAGTAAAGTACCGGTATAACGAAAAAAATTAAACTAATTAATTTTTATTTTTTTAATAAATAAATTGTATTTTTTTTGGTTATTTTTTAGGATATTCCAAATGATGATAAGAGGACAAGTACTCGTACAACAATACAGTGTATTGACGTCATGTTTACTTGCTAGAATCCGAAAAAAAAATTACAGTATATTATACTGCAAGTCTATGAACGGTTTATAACTCTAACGTAAACATAAGGCGTGTTAGAAAGCTGCTGATGTTGACAACACTTGGACTCCCAATGTGTTTGCTTTGGAAATAACATTTACAAATTATTGACAAATTATTAGGATCGCTAGCTATAGTAATTTGAATTAAAAAATAATCTTAATAAATTAATCCAATCTGATTTTCTGATAATTTTTATTTAAAATAAATCTTACAAAGCTAATAAAAATCCAGTTTATTGTTTTTTTTTTTTTGTAATTGTTTACTTTCTATGGCAAAAAGAAAAACAATAGTTAAATTGATGATTAATTTGCGAACAATAAGCAACGGTTTTAACATTTTAATTAGATGTTTGATATATTGCGATGCAACTTTCAAATTATTGATTTTCCCATCTAATGGAATTAATTTTCTGATCGCGAATCCTGATATCTCGTTTGTGGAATATGAACTCGAAATTAGTCACAAAATTGAACTATATATGGGCGTGCACCAGCAATTATTTTCATTTATTTTATCGCCCGATTTTATAATGTTTGCCTTACTCTTGACCGCATTTGTAGCGTGGACGGCAATGGCTGTCAGTGTCCATTGTGCATTGGTCCCCGGCTCGTTAAACGTCGAAAAATTTTCAGTAGGAACGAATAACCGTAAGGCTATCAAATTAATTTCTATAAATATTTAAATTTATTACAGGTGCCTAATATAAATTAAATTAATGTTTCTATTCGCCAAACATTACTTTTAAACCTGATAATTATTCACAATAAACAAACTATTGTTTTTAATAAAATTTATTTTATACAATTACCGTACTGTATAACTTTGATTTTATTGGAATTATTTCATAGGTTTAAACAATGTTTTTTTGCTAATGCTAAAATAAATTCCAATTTTTGTAGAAGTAATTTGACAACAGTGTCATAATTTTATGCTGTTGTTAATTTAAATAATTTCCAAATCCAAACTATAAATTAGTTTAGTTTTTTTGGGCAAATTTAATACTCTTTGCGTCAGTCCAGTGAGCATAATTATTTTTATCTACACAGTGTCAGGAAAAACAAAGCCAACTAAATTACATGTACCGTAGTATAATTTAAATTTCAAAAACTAATGGTACTGCGTAATGTGTTTTATTAAAAAAAAAGCTTTTCAAACAAAATAATTAATTAACATTTCAATTTATAGTGAGTGATGGCTGCGTTCTTCGAACATGTCCAGCGCTCAACAGAACCATTTACTGTCAATTTTTGAATCCCAATCAAATCGGACTTAGTTTTATGACGCCGTTAATCAACGCCTTCGAAAACTGTTTTAAAAATGCTACAGGAAGTTGCGGAATTCCATTAAATCCTCTGATTATAACTGGACTAACATTTTCATTAAACAATTTACCAAACGAAGCCAGCGGCACATGCTCGATGACCAGCGGCAGCGAGCTTCGAGTGACCGGCATCAATGACGTCAATTTCCAAGTGACGGCCAATCGCACGGTCCTTCTTCAGCCGACCTTCGACCTTAAAACCACCTTCAACTTACAACTTAGTCCATCAACGTACACTTGTAGCTTTTCCACTAGCGATCTGGCAATTGGAAAAAAACGCAGTTCCGGTCTTGTGTCAATATCGAATTCTTTGAGCCGCCTATTTAATCCACCAGCGGCTATCCCCACAACTCCGCCGCCGCCACCCACGCCCATGCCACCTTCGAGAGGACAAATAACCATCGGAGGTTTTAATTACTCCACCGAATCCACCATTCAATTGGTTTTCAACTACAATACTTCCGGCTTAGTTTCGATTAGCATGATAAGCGTACCTCGATCTACCATCACTCCATTCAGTGTCAGCGGATCCTACGATCAACCGATTCAACAAGCCGTCAACCAATTTTTGTCGGCGTATCTGACAACACCGGACATTAGTAATGTCATTTTCAACGACGTAATCGCTTTTATAAATAACCTGTTTCAAGGGTTAATAAGAATGTGCCCAGTACGGGGCTAAAAAAAATTCATGCCAGTTTTCCGAAATTTTTAAACACTTTTTAGTTACAACGAATCATTAACGTACACTTCAACAAAAGTTTCAGATACACTGGAACCTCTATAATCCTAACCCCTCTAATTCGAAAAGCCAAATTAAAGAAAAACCCCGAAAAAAACGGAAAAATAAAAAAAATTTTGAAAAATAAAAAAAACAAAATTTTTTTTTTTATATCTAAATCTCACAAAATAAACCATTTTTAGACCATTTTTCACTAATCCAAACAAGGTCCGGCACCCAATTAGTTCGGATTATCGAGGTTCCAGTGTATTTTACATTAAAAAAAAATTCACTGCATAATTAAATCGTTAAAATTAGTGGTTTCATATACGTTTAATTACGTAATTACATTTTATAGTGGAAATTTGTAGGCCTATGCTATATGGAAATTTAAAATATTGTATAAAAATTTTTTTTTCTATTAATTTTTATAAATTGTTTGAAAATACCGGTAATAAAAATGTTAAACAGAACGAATGTAATTGTGTGTAAAATTAAGATTTTTGTGTCAGTGAGAAAAAAAGCCATCGACCTTTTTCGGTGATTGTGTGCGCTTCAGGTCGTCTGCTTATTACAAACGGATGTCAATCATTTTCTCGTGCATTATTATTATGTAACATAAAACCATAATTAACTCCGAAAAAAAAAGCTTCAAATTTCGGTATAAAAACACAAAAACGCGCATTAGAATAGATTTCTTCCGCCCAAAAATCATGTTGAATTTCATCCTCATTTTTATCACCTTCACTTACGGTAAAAAAAAATGTCATTTTTATGCGACGTAATAACAAATTCTATATTACTATTTTTTTCATGTTTCAGTTTGCGGCGAACAAGTTGAAAACGAGAAAACTAAATCTTTAATCGACGTCAAAGCAGAAGATGAAGACGCGACCAACGATATCTCGTCTCTGCACACGCGCACTAGTGACGAGATCCGCCGGACGATGTCCAGACCCGCGTTCGATCCTCATCGATTGCTCAAAAGCTTCCAATTGAAGCAGCAGAAGATGAATTCCACCAAACACATTTCCCGCTTTCGGAAGCCTTTAGTGCACTTCGCCAGCACTTCCTTCTCCACTAAACATCATACGTCCCCGACTCCAGCGCCCCTCATCCAGCCTTCTCCTCCGCCCCAGCCGCCGCACTTTCAGCGGCATTCGCAGCGCTTCGAGCCCGGAAATCCCTACCCCAGACCTTACGCAGAGGACTACGAAGACTACGACGGGCCACCCTTCCACCACGGGCACCCTCCTCCCTGGAAGCCCGCTTTTTATCATCCGCCGCACATGATGCAAGCCCCGCCACTCCAACGAAGAGAACACGCTCATTTCCCGCAGCGTTTCACGTCGGAGCAGCTGGGTCTCATCGATTCCAACTTCATCCGACTCACTCCGGCCTCGGTGGACGCCTCGGTCGGACAACAACATCATTATTATAGCACCAACTTTGACCGGAAGCAGTTTTCGAACGGGGAACAACGCCACGACCCCAACTTTTATCATCGGCATGACTATAACTTCCAGCCACGACATGACCCCAACTTTTCGCAACGACGATGTAACCAATATCATCACTCTTATTATCATTAATAACAATACAAAAACAGAAAAGAATAATTATTTACAGAAAGGTTTTTTAAAAGTTTGTACTTTATTTAAATAAAATTTTATATTTTTTTGCTAAAATTTGTTTTTTTTAAATAATTATTACCAACCTAAAAACGTGCATTTAAGAAGTTTTGAATTTAAAGAATTAAAAGATGAAGCGTTAGAAATAACTGCAAAGCTATTCCTAGATTAATATTGAAGAGCTTCTAGAAATAATCAGGTAAGTTCATTTTTGCTAATTTTGGTAAACAAAAGAAAACCGTGTTTCCACTAAATAAGACCTCTCTAAAAAATAAGTCCTAGCATGATTTTTGAGGTTTTGAACAATGTAAGCCTTACCTCAAAAAAAGGATCCAAAAATAAAACTTTTCACATATTTGTTCAACTTTTTTAGTACAAAAAAAAAATAATATAAGACTTGTCTTATTTTGTGAAAAACACGGTATCTCGACTTATGCTGAATTTGTTCTTCCCTGGAGATTTAGCTGTTCAATAACAATAGGGCAATGTCCATTTTTTTTTTTTTTTTGAAAATGATTTTATTATTTTAAATAGAATCTAAAGTCATAAATTTTCATTCGACAAACGATAGAAGTCCATCTACACTAGTGCTGCTACAGTAGTCTTGCAATTTGTTCGGTTGTCAAGTGGGTTAAATTCAACAAAAATCATCCAAGTTTCAAGGTAACCTTTTGTAATAGTATTGCAATCTTGGTATTGCGTTGATGTCTGGTTAAAAGCAAGTAGGGAGATTAATGTAAAAGGAGTAAAAAATCGCAAAGAAGTGGTTGATTTTAATTGGTTTTTAATATACTGTAAATACAGGGGGAAAAAACCTTTAAAACTGTTTTCCTGAAACATTTATTGAAAAAAAAAAAAAAAAATGGACATTGAACGTTTGAATACTGAACTGTTCATATTTTGTTGAAACTAACAAAACAATTTGGAAAAAAAAATGTATAAATTATAATACAAATTAAATTTAATAGAGATATCGATTTCATTGATTACCGAAAATTGTAGAAAATTACCTCCAAAAGCGAAAATATTTATACAGCGGTGTTTATTATTGGATTTTGTTTTTCCTCGCTGTTTTATTTTAGTATTTACAAATCGGAGCTAAAAATTGATTTAAAACAATTAAGTTTTTTGCAAGTAAATAGCATTTTAAACGATAAGTTTTCTGCGCGTAACTATTAATCTCTTTCATTGCACTCGCGTAAAAATATTAATATTGGAAGAATTTTCAAACCCCGGGTAAGACTGCAATGCAGATATCGTTGATAAGTTCTTCTCTTTCGGCTTGGGACCGGATTCAAGATTCCAAAAAGGAAACCAAGAAGAAGCTATGGGCCATTTTGCTCATTTTTGCGTCTTTTCTCGCTTTGTATCAAACTGTGGACGTCATTTATTCATATTTTCAGTAAGTTTAAATTAATTAATCAAACGTAAATCGTGTAGGCTAGTATATTCCTATACAAAATAGAATGTCTTCAAAAACCGATTTACATTATTACCGGGAGGATATTTAATATTTAATCAAAAATATTTTATTTTCGTATTATGATTAAACTTTCAAAACGTTATTTTTACAGTTCATATTATTGTTGCAGATTGACTACTAAGATTTCTGATGTTGAAACATTCAATGTTGAAAATTCTGAGTTTACGATTTGTTTTAATGATCGTTCAGCTTATAAACACTTAAATGAAGATGTGATAATGGTGAATTATATTCAAATTAATAATAAACTGAGTTCAAAATCAAACAGAATATTTAGGCAAGCAATTTATCACACTTATGTGTTCCTTGGAAACCTTCGCTTTTCTGCCTCTCGCTTTTAAGCGCTGAGCAAAGATTTAACTTAGGATATCCTATTGAAAGTTACATTTTTTACCTCGATCGTTACAAGTATAAAAACTATTTTGTAAATTAGTACAGGTACCTGGTACTCAGGTACTGTTCAATAATTATCATATTTCAGCATTCAATTATCATTCAACAATCTTTTCTATGGCAACTGTTTTACATTAGGACACACCTTTCCCAAAAGTGGTACAGTAATTAATCAATATACGAGGGTAATTCAAAATTTATCCACACTCTGGCACAACATTTCTCATAATCAACATTTTGAACATAATACACCAACTTTACAGTCAGTTGGCGGATAGTTTTTGAATCACTCGTGTACGTCAAAGTATTTTTTTGCTAAGCTCATTAATTAAATGTAGATATATTGTTAACGTTTACTAATTTTAATGACAATACAACAACGGTCGTGTTGGTTGTTCACGAAAGTGGAACTCCTCCAGTTTTTACACCGGAACAAATAATAAATCTTGAGGAAGAATATTATATCGTTAAAGTATCGACCGAGAAGGGAAGCAATCAATTTTTTTTAAAAATATCGCTGGATTTATATGATGTTTTCATGTACTGCATAACATTACAGATTGAATACGAAGGACAATTGTAGCCATACAACCAACAATGCATTGATAATGCATACCAAAAAATTGAATCGTGGCCAATATTAAACGACAATGTCAATTTCACTCACTACAACTATTCGGTCAAAGTAAACAATTATTTTTTATCAAAAAAAAAAAAAAATAAGCATAATATAATATTTTTATTTAATAATTTAATTATATAGAGTTGCTTAGATCAATGTTTACATGAAATGACTAAAACTCATTGTAAATGTATTCAACCAAAATCAATGTTACATTCAAATACGGATAAGTTGCCAATTTGTTGGAAAAATAGTAAGCAAAATTTTTTTTTTAAACTATTACAAAATCAAAAAAATCTTATGTTTAGTATGTGATAAAATACCAAAAAAGGAAATGGAAACTATGTGCAATTGTAAGCCGTCTTGCAGGTAAGATCCAGCGGGCCAGCAGCCTTAATCAGTAATAATAAGTGCATAGGTTTGCCTAGTATAATAATTAGTGATTGTGTATACCATCTTTAAAATTAAATCAACCTATAAAATAGTTACCGGCATATTATTATACTCGTATCATGTACCGGTATTGATTTATTGGTTATAGAAATGTTAAATTCAACGCCTTAAAGATGGTTCGTTCAAATGGCGGCGATGAACAATTGCAGTTAGTAGGTTGTTTCCAATGCTTTTCATTCTTAATCAATAATCAAAAGACCATTTTTTACATTGGAAAAGCAAAACGCTGTAACAAACTTAATTTGTGATCCCAACAAAGAATTACCTTTATTAGAAATTGAAGAAATCGATGAAGAAGAAATAGAATTATTGTAATTGAAATATCACTAGCCAAAAAACAAAATCACATTTCAAAACTAATTTTTATTTTAACAGCAGTAAACCCTTAAAAAGTGACTTTAATCTCTGCGAAATAATTTATTCATGTACTACTAAACTGTCTCGTGAATCGCCGTTAAATCAAGTAAGCTTAAACTTTTAATCCTTTTCATAATAATAATAAAGAAAAAAAATTTGTGTAAAAAAAAAAGAAGCCTACCATGAGTATGCCATATTTTCAGCGTATTTAATAATTATTTTTAAACAAAATTTTTTTTCTTTAAAATCAATGCATATTCAATAATAATTATTATTATACTACTGAGTAATAACAAATAATACTATACTGTAGTTGGAAGATGTTTTAAGTATAGTTGGTGGTATTTGGGGATTGTGGATCGGTCTCTCAGTCAGCGTCATCATCGCCATCGGGATGAAAACATTCAAAAAAAGTGTTTTTTTCATGATTCGCAATTCGGAAAAGTTTTTTGCTAAAAAGCAACATTTGACAACAATTCTTGCCAATACAATTTGGTACTGCGTAATTTTATTCATATCGCTTGTCGGCGTTTACCAAACTTTCCTCACTTTCAAGGAATTTTTTCAGTAAAACTATACATTTTTCTATTGAATTGAATTTAAATAATAATAATTACGATTAACGTTAGATTTAAAGTAATCCGAGTAATAACGACGGAAGTGCAAGACGATTCCGTTTTTCCCTTGGTAGCTATCTGCACGGAAGCGCAATATTATTACAAAAAGCAACATTTGGAAACTGATAATTCTATACTGTTTGCTAAACTTAGATCGTGGGAGAAATCAATTAAAAAATGCGTAAGAAATGTTTTCGATTTCTTCAGTTTTGCATTTGATAATATTTTTTTTAGACTTCAATAGACAACTATAACAATTTTAATACAAACTTCAATAAAAATGAAAGAGAAGCTTTGCTCCCGCAAATTAACGATTTAATTACGTCTTGTCAATACCAAACAGTCACTGGCAGTGTACACCCTTGTGATAAGTATTTCAAAAACATTAACAATAATAAATTAATAATAATAAACATTAATCACATAAATAATTTTTTATTAGTTCCGGTATTCAAAAAAATGCATTCAATTTGTTTAATATTCAATCAACATGCGCTATTATCGATGAAAATTCTAAAAATTTCAACAAATCCGTTAAAATACAAAGTAATATTTACAAATTTTAACCGTTTGTGTATTTGTTTCTTGTAAATTGTATATTTTTTCAGGTTTGAGTTTGGAATTAGAATTTCTTCGTGAAGCCAATGTCTTTACTCCTCTACAGTTACGAGTATCATTATTCTCATTATATATGTTGCATTATATAGATGCACAAAATTTTGAATCGATCGAAATTTTACCTGGAGAATTTGTCAAATTCGATTATTCTTTAGTAAACTTTTTTCCTCCAACATTTTTTCAATTACGCACGAAACAAATCAGTGTTTTTTTTTCCTTTCTTGTAGATTTTAACCAAACGCCTTGGAGAACCATATTCTTCTAAATGCGTTGATGAAAACAGCAGATATTCCGTTTGGCCAAACGATTTTCAAACATTTAGCCAAACGCTGAACTATACTTACGATTATAAAGTTTGACTCAGTTTTTTCTATCTTATAATGTCAACAATTAATTATTTTTATTATTCATGTAAGGTTTGTCTTCATTTATGCGCGATGAAGATAAAAGACGATCAAAGCTTAGTTTGTAATGAGTTAGGCTTTGATGTATTTACAAATCAAACTTGTATTCGTGGTAAATGCACATTCTACTGTATAACATGCTTATTATTATCAATTTTAAGTTCATTAAAATTTTAGATCTTGCTGATTGTAATTGCCAACTACCATGCATGTAATACATTTCCAATTTAATATATTTTTTTAAACATTTTTAAATTCATTTTCTATGTATGGAATAGAAGCAGAGAATATGAATTCAAAATCACCAAAACAAAAAATGTTTACAAACAAGTACAGTTTTTATTTCGTAATATATTTTGCTAATAAATTAAACAACAAATTCATACGTTTGAGTAGAAAGTTTCGCTGCAAAATTTTCATAATGTTTCGGATATTTCTAAATATTTAAGGTAAATACTATAAGCATTATTTATTGCCGTTATAATTATTATCAAGCGCAGATCAGGAAAATCGATCGTTCAGTTTCAAAGATCATCATCAGAAATGACACTGATCACTGAAAAACCCACAATTGAAGTGAAAATGTCAAAATAACATTTTTAAAAATATGATTTTAATGTAATTTTTTTTTTATTTAGCCGGTTTCGCTCGTAGGTGTGATTGGAGGAATATCTGGATTATGGATCGGTCAATCTATCCTTACATTATTCGTGGAATTGCATTTCATTTTCGCAATGTTTTTGAACAGAGTTAAGAAACTTATTGCCTACAAACGCTAACGCAATTTTATTCCCTGCCTTATAATCTACTCACAAAATGCAGTTTAATCTTTTATTTATTGTCCTAAATCCTTTTTCTTTTCGTGTAAACAAATAAAAACGATATCAATGCTATCAAACATTTTTTTTACGTTTGTATTTATATAATTTAAAAATTTAAATTTCAAGTAATTCTATTGTTTTATCATAAGAATTTGCAAATGAAATTAAATGCTTGTTAAAGGATGTTACAATTCACAGATGAAAAAATTCTATTTTCAACTGTTGCAACATTTATAATGCTGAGGGTTAATGCTATTCAACAAATAGTATTACCTTTTCAGTAAGTTGAAGAGATAAATATTTGAGCCTAGGGAATTCAATTAATTTTACAGTTCTATATGAAGTTACTGAATTTTAATTCACCGTCTGCAAAATAATTTCGTATTTGTTGCATTTATTGGCCCATAAAAGAGCGGTTTTAATCTCATTTGGAAATTGGAACAGATGCTCATACAGATGTTCGATGTGTGCGTAGTAAGTCACACGTAAAGCTCTTATCGGGCAAGTTAGAGTTGAATATTATATTGTAATCACCATGTATTTTGGGAGAGGAAGTTTGATTTGGGGAAAGTTTGACCAAAATGTACACATTTTTTACCCAAGTTTTAATATGCTGAAACAACCTGATGACGTCAAACTTAAAAGTCAATGCGAATTTGTCACGTAATAAATTCCGATAGTAAAAATAGCTCGCAAACATCACTCAAATTTATATGGTATAATAAAGCTTCTCCACTCTCTCTTTCGATCTCTCGCTAGCACTCTTATCTAATTTAATTAAATCGACACCCTCCCCTCCACTTTTGCAATATAATCTGAATAATAGAATTGGGATCAAAAAGTTATCGTATTTCTTTTATTTGTTTTGATTATCGGCTTACAGAGCGTTCAACTCATCTTTTAACTAAAAGTTCTCGATTATAGGATGTTGTTTCCTGGTTTGGAAACTTATCAATTTTGAATTTGTTTGAGTCTCCTTTAAAAACTTAATCAGGTAATTTAATTTCTAATTGTGTCTCGAGTGGCTAACCAAGGTGTAAAATAGGTGCGAAAGTAGGTGGAGAAAATGACATGTGTAGGTGCTGTGGAGATTTCAAAGTCTTTCCTTGACTTTTAGATCACTTATAATTTTGTTAAAAATTGTGTTTTTTATTTAAAGTTGTGTGATTTTAACATTCATTTTTTATTATTTTTTTGTTGAAAAAATATGAATTGCGTAAATTAATATTAAAAAAATAATTGTTTTAGTTAGGAGGTAAATTATTAATATCGGTAATATAAAAATTAATACCCGGTAATTAAGTACCGTATGTCTATTTACGAACTGATGACTATTTAAAAAAAAGGGGATAAAAATCAAGCTTAAAACAAATACACGTTTCATAAAAATCTGTTCGGTACGAGAATTTTTTTAACTTTTAACCTTACGTTTTAGAAAAAGCTTTTTGTTTATTTTTTTGCTCGTTTAAAATTAAATTATGGTTATAATCATGAAAATGGCATTCCTCCAATGTCCATTGCCGTTCGGTTCGTTACGCAGACATTTTTATTACATTAAAGTTTTCATAAATAAACATTCAAAAGAAATAAAAAATTAAAAAATAAATGTGTTAATCAAATGTCAGGAAACTGCTGATTAAAAAACAAGCAAGAAAATGAAACCCAAACAAGAGTTCACATTTCGTAAGCGCGACGAAAGTTAATAATAATATACAAGGTGGTCCAATAAAAAGTAAGCCAAACTTTGTTTCATAATAATATTTTTATTACCAGATAATTATTAACCAAACTAAAAAAATTTTTTTTTGGATTAATTTAGCCAAAAATACTTGTATAGTCAGTTTAATTTATATTGAAATGTGATTAATAATAATTATATTACAGTAATACCGGGCATTGGAAATATAACTATGAATTAAGGTTTGGCCTACTTTTTATTGATCCACCGTGTACATGTACGTGTATATGACAAGCACGGTGAAATACTTATTAAAATGAAGAGGAAAAAGTAGGCTACTAATGCACCTGTCGCTTTTTTAGCAGTATAAAATCGGTCATAAAAGACTGCACAAACATCATCTGCCAACAAAAGCAACGACAACAAAGTTTAGTATGGGAAAAGTTCACTTTGGGAAAAGGGAAATCACACCTGCGCCCCAGGCACTGCTCCACCCACACTTTCCCCTTAACAAAAAAACTTTCCACATACAGTATTATACTTATAGAAAGAGAAAAGCGCGGAGGAATAATAAAGAGAGGGGAATTGAAGTTTTTTGTGTGCTAAGTGACCTTGCCCTAAATCGTAACTTATGTATTTCCGGTGATGTTTAATAAAAGTATAATATTAGATTAAACGAAGGCTGACCGTTTTGAATAAATTTCGCGTTATCTAACCCCATCACGCACCTCGATGGTGAGCGTTTCGTAATAACTATGACGATATAAAAGCGATTTGCTATACTGTAGCATAGCTAGGCTACCTGGATCGGTGTGAACGACGAACAGAGACTGAGATTGATAGTGATAGAGGTAGCGATGCAGCTAAACTAGTCAGTCGATGGTTTGAACGCTCCCAATTGAAAAATGAAAACCACGTGGATCGTCGTATTACTATTTTGCGCCGGCGCGTTCGCTCGCGCGACGCCCGCGGAGAAAAGCGCCAATAATAAACTACTGTTGATCTTGTTTGACGGATTTCGATGGGATTATTTCGGGAATTTCAGCGGTTTGCCGAACTTTGATCGATTCCGTTTGGAAGGAGTGCACGCCGAGTATATGAAGCCCAACTTTCCGTCTCTCTCTTATCCCGGATATTATTCCGTCCTCACGGGTAAATAACGTTCCTATTAAAAGTAAACAATCCATAAATTAAGGAGGCATGAATATTATGTAATTGTTTTTATCTTAATATTGAGTTTTATAATAATTCTGTGTGTAATTTAAAAATGTCACTACAGTATGTTTTATTTACAGTACTTTTATTATTTTAATTTGAAAGATGTGAACAAAAATGCGAACAATAATATTTGGAAAAATTAAATTTTAAATTTCGTAGTTTTATAAAAATTACGGCTTATTTAAGTATTGAATACAGAACAGTATTAATTTGTTTTATTAAATTTCTAATTAAAACAATTATTAATTGAAATGTCAAAATTTTATTGTTAATTATTATTTTCACTACTACTACACTTATTCCAAAGATGTAAATAAAAACTATGCAAAAACTACTGTAGAATAATTTGACAAAAATTGGTTTTAAATTTCACAGTTTTATAAAAATTTCTCATTTAAGTGTGTTTATTTTATTGCAAAACTTCCTGTTTCCCAATAAAATAAAATAAATAAATATTGCTTTTTACGCAAACATTGATCTTATTTTTTTAATTATCGTTTATGTTTGTTTGTTTTTTTATTTCACCAAATGAATTTTTATACTGTATACCGACCGGTACCATAAAAATAAATTATTATTATTAACATTTTAAAGAACTTTATTCGATGTTTTTATGCAAATTACATTTTTAAAAGTACAATGTACATGTATTGAGGAATTATTTATTACCTTTATAGCAAATATTTTTTTAATGAAAGAATTATCATTCCAAATAATTTTCAAAATTTAATATTTAGCTTAATTTTATTTACGGCATTAATTTATTTAATTATTACGAGACATTTTAGTTTGTTGCACATATGCAATCTTTCATTTTTTATGTTCTATTGTGCCATTGATTTATTTGCCAATAATATCTGAATAGACATTTTATTCAAAAAGAAAAATGCTGCGCAGTGTAATAATCACTTAAAAAATAAATTTGATCGTTGCAACATTTTTCTGTCTATAATTTAGTAAATATTAAACAAAAATTAATGCACTTTCATTTGTTTATAATTTTTCAGGACGTTATGTGGAAAGTCACGGATTCATCGAGAATACAATGTACGATAAATACCACGACATGTATTTTTGGACGGATACTGACGTCAATGGCTCTCAACCGTTCTGGTGGAACTACACCGAGCCCTTTTGGACCACCTGCGTCAAAAACGAATTAAAAACCGCGGTGTACCGTTGGCCCGGATGTCACGTCGAAATAGACAACACGTTACCAACGTATTACCAGAAATACGATATGTTTAACGATACCGAAGAGTTGAAACTCAACCTCGAAGACATTGTTTCCAAGTATCCAAATTCTTACATGAAAATTTATCTCGTGCTTATTTATTTTTTTAGATGAACTTTATCTTTTTTTTTTAAACAAGGTTTTTAAAGGATGAAGCAGATGTCGGGATTGTTTACACAGAATACACCGATATGATCGGGCACCACTATGGTCCCAACTCGGAAGAGATTAGAAACGCGGTGCAACAGGTGGACGAGGTTATCGGACAACTTTTGGATCAGTTAAAGAGCAACAAACTCCAAGATAAAGTAAGCAAAATAAATAAATTTAATTGTATTAAAAATAAAAAGTAAAATTTTAAAAGGTAAATATAATTCTGGTATCGGATCACGGAATGACAGATGTGCAAAATGCTACCAAAATTCATCTGGATAAAGTGCTTGATCTGAACGACGTCGAACATTTCTTGGCTTACGGAGCCATGACCGGTATTAAACCGGTCGAAGGAAGATTAGAAAAGGTTAAGCAAATAGAAAAGTCTGTTGACACGGTTTAGAAATTAATATTTTTGCCAACTAAAATTTTGAAACAGGTGTATAACGCTTTAAAAAAATTGCCCGATGTTTACGTATGGAAAGATTATGAAATTCCCGAAGAATTACATTTTAAAAACCATTATCGAGTTCCGCCTCTGGTTTTGGTTGCCAAACCCAACGTCTTCATCGAACCGGTAAATAATTATAACGTCAATAATATTTCGAGGTTAATTAATTTTTTAAAAAATTGTTGTTGCAGTTGGTTAATGTTTCCAAATTTTATCCTCCCGTACAAAACCAAAAATTATACGCCGGTTTTCACGGTTATTTGCCGTACGAATCCAAAGACATGGGAGCCATATTTTTAGCTCACGGTCCAGGTACTTTTGTTTATTTAAATTTTTCATTTTTGATAATAATAATTATTAATTTGCTTGATTTAATTTGGGCTGTAATCTAGATTTCCGAAGTAATTACTCCGCCCCGCCGATTTCTATGGTCGACGGTTACAATTTATTTACTCATGTGGTGAACATTGAAGGACTTTCGAATAATGGGACTTGGGGGAATGTGCGAGGGATGTTAATATCAGGTAATGATGATGACATTCATGTTACTTTTGGAGCTGCTCCAACTTTGTATAATTTTCAACCCAGTCATTTATTGTTTAGCGTTTTTGTAATTCTTTTCTACTCGTCTTTAGTATTAAATTTTAACTTGTGATCGGCGGATTATATTGTTTTTTTAAATGTTTTTTTTTTTTTTTTGTATCCGTAAATGTGAAGAATTATTATTGTGAAATATTTTGTTTTATGATGTTTTCCAGCTTTTATTTGTTTTGTGTGCATTGTAATTTTTTGTTCTTAATGTAGCGCAGTATTCAACATGTGGAAATAAAATGTTTGAATATGACGTAGCTAGATTTGAAATTGAAAGTAATTGCCAGCTTTCTTTTTTTTTAAATTTCTTTTTTTTGTTTTTTGATGTGCATATTATAGGGATAGATTAGCGCCCACCACAGATAAACGTTAAATTGGTTGTTACGCATCAATTACTGTCTATCAAGTCGAACTAATTAAGTTAATTCTAACTTGAATTACGCTAAATTTTATCAACGCTTTGGAGTGAATTAAGACTTGACAATTGAAATTTATGCAAATTTCCGCCTGAATTAATTTGGTTTTCTTATTACCTCACTAAAAAAGATATACTATTTGTTGAATAAATAAAATCTAAAACCCATAACTGCATAAAATTTGCACTTTTAAATCTACTGTATAAAGTGCATTCTTTGACTCAAAAAGTGAACAAATAAGCTTAAAAATATTTACTTTAAGTATTGCTGCAATTTTCAATAAAAAATGCTAAATTTATAGCACATGCAAAAAATAACTTTCGATGGATATTTTATTATTAAGCATCTATAATTCTAATTTTACACCTGCGTCAATATTGTTTTTACGTTTGAGGAAACAATAATTATTTACGGAAATTTAAAACATCGCAGACAAGTTGTTATAACACGAGTTGTTTGTTAATTAAATAATGATAAGAATTATGCCCATAAAGGTGAATAAATAAAAGTCAATTTTTTTTCTTCTTTTTTTTTTTTTTTTAAATTATTTTAACCGCTTTTCATTTTTAGCTCGTCGATTACTTACAAAACTTTGACGTTTGAAATTATTCTAATATTCTCTGCGCGTGAGAAATGGATAAAGCTTTTTTCGAAACCAGTTTGAAATGGAGAGAAATGATTTGGATTCAACTTCTTAAACTCGGCCCTGTTCCTCAGCACGTGGGAGTTTTTTTTGACGACTTTCGGCCTTTTGCTCGGGAAAAACAAATCCCGTTATTCCAAAGTCACCAAATTATTGAATACGAAAGACTCAATAAAGTGATATATTAGAAACAGATTAAACGAAATTATTTTAGGTTAAATTGGCTTGGTTTTGTTAGGTTTTGCAATGTCTACGTGTATTGGGGGTGAACCAAGTCACCGTCTACATATTTAGCATGATGGACAATTTCAACCAGACACCTGAGCAAATGGACGGCGTCTCCAAAACGGTTTATCAGACTTTGCTATTATTGTATACCAAAAGGTAGCTTTTAATACTTTGTGAAGATATTTACGGTATAAAATTATTCATTTTAAAAATTTATGTTAAAATTATTTATTATTTTAATTGCGACCTTAATTGATTTTGATTATAAGTCAGTTTTTTTTATTAATTAAGATGAAAAGAAACGTTTGAATTTAAATTATTACAAGCGATTAAATAACTTTTTGTTAATTAGGGATTTAATGATGAAGGATGGAATCGGAATTCGTTTTGTGGGTAATCTTGCACTTCTACCCCAAAATCTTCAAAATATAATGGGGAAACTAATTTCGACAACCAAAGCAAACAAAAAGTAATTTTAAAATGCTTATCTTTAACCAAAAAAAATAAATGAAATTTTTTTAATAAATTATATGCTGTACTTAAAGATTCGTCCTGAATTATGCAATGGCTTATTCCGGAAGGGAAGAGATATACAACGCGGTGAAAACGTTACTCAACGCTGTTCAATTGAACCTCATTCAGCCAAAGTAATAATTATAAATGATTTTTTAAGTAAAGTTTTGTGTTTAAAGGGTTTTCTTATTACTTTAGGGATATAAATCAAGATTTATTAGTTCGATGTTTTTCTGCTGTCGCTGAACACGGTTATTCAGAAGCGGAACTCATTATTCGAACTTCCGGTGAAGTTAGACTTAGTGAGTTCCTATTATGGCAGGTACGTACTTGTCCCAAAATGTTTTTTAAAAAATATATAACTAACCCTTATACGAGTCGTATATAATACCGTAAGCAGGGGGTACTTTGATACACTTTTTGAACTTTTTTGACTGTAGCACCTTTAATATTCGAGATTTCCATAAAACTCATTAGATCAAAAAGAAAGGTCTATATCTCAGCTTCAAAACTGGTGTAATGAAAAAGTTGATTATGTTGCATAGATCTTATGCAATAATTTTTTTAGTTTGTGACATTAATAACCCGTGGTTGGGGGTTACTATAATACACTCACATTTTCCCTATCATTCCCGCCTATTTTGCTTACTGAAATATTGTAACCCCTTTGTACTCCTAATGTTACAATTTATCCGACATTAAAACTTTTAATTTTTCCAACAGTTAGTAAAATAAATAAAAAATAAAAAAGTGTGCAGTGCAGCCCCCCTCCAGGGGCTCTTATCAGCCATTTTTCATTATTTTCATTCAGCAAGTTCCAATTGCATTTTATTATAACT
>JAQGAY010000103.1:0-52074 GCA_034698085.1 Polydesmus angustus
TATTTATTAAGGCAATTTATTGTCAATAGACTCAGTTTTCAGAAATTTGTACCGTAATTCGTATGCATTTTAATATACATTTTGGTACTTGACGATTTCAAATTTTGGCGAATATTGTCTTAATTATACTTTGTTATCCTTTTGTCTTAAAGATTGACAGTTGTTTAATTTATAAATTGAGAATATAAGGAAATTGCAGGGGTAGTTTTTTTTGTTATGCATAAGCAAACAATAATTTAAATTACTGTATATAAAATAATTATGACAGGGTATATAGCGCGTAAAATGATTTATTTCCTCGAAATATTTATAAATTTATTCTATACTGGCAAATGCGTTGATTACGTAATTCTGAAGTGATTTTTATTTCTCATGAAGCGTTAAAATTTCTAGTCAGCTGGTTTATAATAATCTTAATTGCTTTATATTCAAGTGTTTGGGAAAAAGTTCACTTACGAAATATTATTCAACTTATATATTAAGCTGTCAATATTCTCCCACTCGAAAATAAAATAAATGATGCGAATTTTTACAAATATTGAAAAATATTTTTTTATTAATTTTTAGCTAAATCCTAAGATTTAAAATTCTTAAAATAATTTCATTTATATAATTTAAAAGCCCTCTTAAATAAATTTTTTGGAAGTTTTATTTATTTATTTGTTTTTTTGGAAATTTTGAATTTAAAAAAGTTCAAATTTGCTATTATAATTCCAATACCTAATTTAAAAATAATAAAAAAAATGTTAATTAACTCTGATTATGTTATTTCAAACAATTTTCTACTTTATCAGCTGAAAAATTATCAAGAATTGCAAAATAACGTAGAATATTTAACGATGACAATTATTATTATTATTGAAAAATGATTGTGAAAAGCATGGCATTGTAGTTGTTGTATAGGAAAATGCTAAATTGGATGTTTTGTCAGCCAGAGTGCGCTCCGTGTGCAACCGCCATTATAATGCGGTGAAGGAGTGAACAGATGACTGTACCATGATTCCCTTCAAAAATTTTCTTTTACTACTCTCGATAATCACTCAATGTTAGGATTATGAACGCCAGATGACATTGGTTTGCATTAGCAGGTAATTTCTTTTATATTTTATTTCAATTTCTCATACACTCCTAATAGTTCTCTCTTCGTTTAATTATTATATCGATCAGCTGTGTTGGTGATATGAATTAGCGCGCACACGTTTAGAATCATTTTGTTACTAAAAATAGTCAAATCCTCTTCTCATCTCGAGAAAGGATATTATATTTTTTCCTGCTTTAAAAGCTTACGCAACTTTAATGCTCCATTACAATAATTTATTGCTTGCTAATTTTTATTTAATATTAATTTAAATCTATTAACATTAATGTTTATTTCAATTGTATTCCTTCTTATTTGCTTTCTTTTTTTTTGTAGTGAAATAAAATAATTTCGACAATGCTGATTCATGGCATGTCGGTTTAAGAAAATAAATACGATTATGTTATTATAGATACGTGTTATATTAGAACGTAACGCTTCCTGGTTTTCATTTTTTAATTTTGATCTGCGTGAATTCTTGGTAAAGTAAGGTTTGAAATTTCGTGTAAATGGATCGAAGAATAGAGAATAGCCGCATCATTTTTCATTGCGGAGAAGTTATCTCGTTAGGTTGGAGGGGGCAGCAAAAAAAAAAATCAGGTGCGCATGTTTAACAGGGATGATCAAACTACGTCTCGTCTAATACAGTATACTTTTTACTTGGCCGTTACCCAAAATCAGAAAGGGGATAAAAAATAGAAAAAAGTAACATTAAATTTAATCTTATTGTTAAAAAAAAAAAAAAAAAATTAGCGATTATTCTCTCAATATTATACTTTTTATTTTATTTCCTTTCGTACGTAATATGGATAATTTAATGCTTCTGATACCGGTATAATAGGGTGTCCCACGGAGTACGCAATTTTAAAAAAATTAATAAATTAGTGAAAAGTTAATGAAAATGCATTTATTTAAATACATTTACATCATTAATTAACACATCCCATTTAATAATAAAAAACAAGTTTTGGAATATGGCCTCTACCACTGAGTCGACCGGGGTAAACGTGCTCAGGCGCTCACTTTGACGGCTAAAGCTTTTGCGGAATTCCAGCTTACACCTGCCGATTAAATCTCGGTATTTGCCGGCATCTTCTATAGGATTAATACAAATTTTGCTTTGCGCGTTAACACGTGCCGACTCAGTTGTAGAGGCCATATTCCAAAGATTGTTTTTTATTATTAAATGGGAAGTATTAATGAATGTAAATCTAAAAAAAAAGTACCGTAATTCATTTTCATTAACATTTGACTAATTTATTAATTATTTAAAAAGTGCGTTCTACGTGGGATATCCTATAAATAGGGTTTTGCTTTTTTTTCGGTTTTTATTTTAAAAATTTGAATGTGACTCGCCAACTTTAACGTTGGTCACCGTTAATGGTGAAAGTAAGGAACCATAGAGATTATCGATAGATTTTAGAAAACAAAATTATAGACGTTAGAAAATATAGTCAACGCAATATGATACTTTTAACAAACAACCGATCTAATTATTTTCTTCTTATTCTTATAAATTTCTTTTTTTTTAAATATATATTAATACAAGAAAACAGAATTTAAATTAACACAATAAAAAAATTATCTGTATATACATGCGCATAATTATAATTATTAATTACGAGTATATATGTTATATTGATGATTACATTCAATATTTATTTATTCATCGAAATATTATTTGCAAATTTGTTTTGAGAATTGTTTTTTTCTTCTCTCGGTTGATTAAGAGGAAAATGAGGTTAAAAACCAATAGTTCCTCCTGACTAATAGTTTCAAAGGAAATTTGCTTAAAATTAAAGAACCAGTTGATTCTAGAATGATTTGATTGACAGTTACACCAAGTTTAGCATTCATTATTTATTTTTTGTTTTGTTCGCGATTACGTTTGAAGAGTGCGTCAACCTTGTTTTTCTTTTTTATCTTTTGTTGTGAATATTTGCTGACAATAGCAATTGCGGCTAAATTTAAAATGACCGAGTGAGCTCTACAGGCAAGTGACATCCACTGAACTTACACTACCTTTATGATTTATTACAGCAACCAACATATTTTTTTCTCCCTGAATAATACAATTGAATGCTAACTTATCCAGGGATAATTTAATATCCTGACAAATAGAATCAAAGTAAAGCTACCGGATGTAAAACAATCCCTCTGTTCAAAGCCTGGTTTTTGTGTTTATCAAAATGTTTTGGTTATTGTTTCTTAAACAACATTTTTAAATTTTGCCTCATTAAAAACAAAGAAATTTTTTTTAAAGAAAAATAAACAAAATAGCAACAAACACACAGAGGCTACAATAATTATTTAAAAAAAAAATTGGAAAAAAGTTTTAAAACTGAAAAATTCATAATTTTTTTGGTAAAACAAAAAAAGTTAATAAATTTTAAATACACAGGTTTATGTACGAGTATATTATTTTTTAAAATATTGAATAAATGTTTTTTATTTTCATTTATAAAAACGGAAAATGTTGGGAAAAGTGTTTTTAAAATTATACAGTACCGTAAATACTCGTATATTTCAACGAACCTGATGAAAAATAATTACCTTACTTTGATGAATTTATTAAAGAATTAGCAAAAATATAATACACATTATAGTAATTTAGCTAAAAGAAATTATGAATTTATAATATGCAGTTCATTATTTTTTAATTACAGTAGCATTACTCGTTTATCAAGGATAATTAGTTTACATTATTATTTTTTTAATTAAGGATCGTTCAACAAATTTTAAAAAGAAAAATTTGAACGCAAACAAGAATTAAGACTTAAAAAAGGCAATTTTAATTTAGAAATTGATAGGAAAAAATATTGCGTTAAAAATAAAAAAAACCCAATGTAATACATGTTAAAAGCACAAGTAAGAGAGAATACAATGCTAAGTCATTTATTATTTTTTTTAATTAACGTTCCACTTTAAGCTCATTTATAAAAAAATATATATATATATTAATTTATTTAAAGAAATTCATTTATTTTTTGTTGATGGCGTCTTGAATTGGCTGATCTTTGAAATCATTGAAATTTGATTGATTTAACCAAATGTTTATGATTATACTGAATTTGAATAAGTGGTCAATTAATTATGCGGTACTTTATAATATTTTTTTCTAAATTGAAAGTTTTAAATCATTTTCGAAATATCCATTTTTTATATTAAGACACGAGAAACTGCACAATTAAATGGACAGTTAAAAACTAAGGTTTTTTCTGTTATTATTTTATTAATCTTATCACTACAATCAATAATAATGTGTAAGTTTTTATAAATAATAATTTGTATTTTGTACAGAGACCTTGGTGTTCCATTTACCTTCAATGTGTGACGGGTGGGCCTGAGTATATTTAGCGTAGAAAAGAGGTGAATACTCTTCAATAATATTCTTTTGTTTCAAGTCGCCGACAAAAAAAAAAATTGAAACGAATTGATTGGTTTAATCATGGTTTTATAGTGACAAATAAAAAACGCTCCATCAGTTGTGATTTTGCCGAAGACAAAGTGTTCAAGGCGATTTGCTAGTTGTAGATTGAGTTGATAAGTGTTTAGAAAGCTCAATATTTAGCCTCGGTAACACAGACATACTAACAAAACGAGCACAAATAATAATATAAATTTGATTTAAAAAAATTTTCTATTTTTAAAAAAGAAAATGGAATTTAAAATTTAGTTTTATTGCCGTTACGCGTTTTAAAAACAAAACCGAAGCACCTGCATCTGTAAAAATTAGAATCTGCAGGTGCATCGGCACGTGACTGCGTTAATAAATCAATGATGTAGGAAAAATATGTGGAAAAATTGATTAATTGATCGTAGTGAAAGTTGGAGAAGGTCGAGCTGGAAAATCCGGTTGCAACTGGCGCACAGCTAACACGTTTGATTTACAAACAGCGGCAACTACAATACATCTTATACTCCAAGTAATTATTATGATCTAGTCAATAGAAAAATCAAAAAATATATCTATCGAATTATCATGACGTCAAAAATTAATAGAATTGTCAGGTACTGACTTTTGGTTTCTGGAAAATTGTTCTGCCACTTAAAAAAAAGGAAAATTTACTAACTTCTTAGCCCTTTTAAATTTTTCTGAGAAAATCTAGCATTTGCAAGCTTTCTAATTTGAAATTTAGCATGAAAGCGCAACTAATCGCAGCGTATCATGGTATTGATTTAATAAACAAAAGAACTTTATTGAATTGCTTTAAATTTCTTGGGAAAGTTGCGGTTTCAGTAGAATAATGAGGACAGGAGTAGAATGGTGTTGCCCATCTACAAGGGGTCGTATTTAGGTGGAATATTAATATAACACAGCAACCGAAATTTACGAGTAAAAGGGAATAATTATAACGTAATATTGTTTCAGTGAACATTATGTAGTGCCAGTTGGCGAGATTAGCTTTGCAATTATTATTAATTATTGCGTAAAACATACTGTATTTTCCCGCTTTTCAAGTGGCTATATCATGTCCACTGTAGAGGTTATAAAAATGAGCCGGGGAGCAACCTTCAATATTTTAAAAAAATGTAAATATTTGATTTTATTGCAATGGGCCCCACAGCCAAAAAATTCCGTCTACACGTTCGTAAAGTACTTTTTTTTAAAAAAATATAATTTCCTATTTTAGTTTTTAAATTACTTTTTTTAATGAATTTTTTTTTTTTGGGTGAAATTGATACTTAGTTACGGTATTAGTTGTAATTTTATTATTCAGTAAATTGGATTATTATCATTACTTTGCTCCGGTTCTAGTGTTACACTGTTTATTTATAGAATATATAGTCATCCAAAAACTTAATATATTGATTGCTGGTTCAATCAATGTACAGTGTATTAAACTTTGCAATTCGAAGACATTTTGGTTTGTTGTTATAGGAACCTATCTATAATTATAATGATTATTATTTTATCGATTTTGTTCGCGACATAATATAAACAAAGTGGATGCAGTTGATTTTAGATACCGGGTATATTAATTTTCTTGAAAGTAAATACAATAATATTCTATTAAAATTTATGCAAGTGAATTTAAAATTCAACAAAGATCGCGATATAGAAAACAGGTTTTAGTCATTTTTATAAGATGAAACTGTCAGCGTATAATAAACTACCTATTTAAAGAAACTTTTTGTTGTATCAACTTTTATATTTTTATTTATGAAAACAAAATTTTTTTTAGACGTTTAAAATAACAAAACATATGTTTAGAGCGCAATAGTAATAACAGGCTTCATCCCATGAATTCATTTTGCAAAGTATAAAACATATTGTGTTGAAAAATAGAACATACATCCTAACTTTTCAAAAGCATGACGACGTAGACCTAAAGTGAACTTAGTTTACCATAGAAAACTAAATCAATATATTTTAAATACCCTTTTCTACCTGTAGAATTCCTGATTTTGCTCATGAATATAATAATATTTTAAAATTGACAACTATTATTAAAAAACGGGTTAAAGAAAATTTGTCCTTTGTGTTTGTAAAAGTTTAATTAAATATTTTTTTGCCTAAAATAACAGTACTTTCTGACAAAGACGCGACTTTGAAAATGCGAGAACGCAGGGCGGAATCGAGTAGCTCCCCAATGGCCAAAACACCCAAAGAGCGAGCTGGGTGTATAAATTTAAAATTAAAAATAAAATATTATGCGTAGCTTGAACAAATTTGCATTTAACCTAGTTTTATTACTTTAAATAAAAAATATTAAAGCTACATTGATAAAAAAAAATTACGTCATGTAATTACACCAAATTAATATACGCTGAGAAAATATTAAAATAACTCGTTTTAAAAGACGCTGTAATAGCAAAAAATACTTATTTTATTATGTTTTTAATTACAGTACTGTATATTATTGTCTGTCTTATGCGAAAACCTAGTAACGCCAAAATCACAATTTTTCAGGAGGAGCAAAAAAAAGTAACTCAACAGCTACATTGCGATGGGTTACGAGGTTTTCGTATGAGACAGACGATATATCATAATATTTATTTATAGTAAGTTTGAACTATCATTAAAATAAAATTTCCAAGAATTCAGCTTTATTGTCTTCGAGCAAGTTAATAATAAATAGCCAATATTTTAATATTTTAATTTTTTTTTTTTACTTTTTTTTATAGCAATAGCCGTACGTGTCTGCGGGCTTTCAATGAGGGTGGTGGGCAACTGATTTATATACTCATACAAGTTAGTCGAAGCCTCAGTTTCGAACTGCAAACACCGTAAACGCAAGCATCGATGACTATGGAATCGGTACCACCGGACGCGGTAAAATTAAAAAACGACGATTTGGAACTGGAATCAAATTCTAAGTCGGTAGAAGCGGAACAGGAGCTGTTGAGAACATACAGTTTGGTCACTCCCTCCAGGCGCTCTTCATCCGTTCGTGGACGACACCGTTCGTCATCTTCCGTTTCCACAAACGTGAAATTTAACGGCCATCCTATAATGTTGTCCGAACAGCATTGTCCGAAGCACTGTCCTTGTAAAACGGGAGAGACGGGGGCGAAAACCACCGAGCAGCTTTACCGTTATGTGCCTCCTGATGGCGGATGGGGTTGGATGATTCTTTTGGGTACTATCATTGTTAATACACTCATCCCGGGTCTAGTGAAATCTTTCGGAGTCCTCTATGTCGAATTCATGGATATTTTTAACGCTACGCCGTCTTCCGTTTCCTGGATTCCTGCCATCACTTTCGCTCTCTACAATTTATTAGGTAAGTTATTAGAGATGATTTGGGCCATTGGCATTTTAGAAAATAGATTCTGTAATTAGCCTACAAGTTTCTAGTCAAAATAAAATAATAATGATTGATGTACATTAGTAAAGAAAACAAATAAAATTTTTGTTTTAATCAATATTGTGACTGATTTGTTTTTAGGTCCTGTGGCCAGTGTTATAAGTACGAAAGTTTCGTGTCGTTTCGCTACTATTTTAGGAGGTTTATCCGCTACAATTGGCCTGGCTTTAAGCTATTTTGCAAACAGCATTGAATTCATGTATTTTAGCTACGGAGTTTTAGGAGGTAAATACTTTTGTTTTTTTTATAATATTTAATGTTTAAGAAAATTGAATTTTGTTTGCCCAAAAATTTCTCTCCAGAATAACTAAGATAAACGGCAAATTATTTTGTAGGTATAGGTGCCGGCATGTCCTATACTCCAGGAATTCTAATGGTTGGTCAATATTTTGACAAGCATCGAGGCTTAGCCAACGGTTTGTGTGCGTCCGGAAGTGCATTGGGCTCCATTATCCTTCCGCCCTTCCTCAACTACCTTTTGGACGAATATGGTTGCCGAGGAACAATTCTAATTCTTTGCGCTCTTATCCTAAACGTGTGCGTAGGAGCAGCTTTGTATCAACCGGTCGATCGACATCTTATAAAGGTTCCGATTATTCCAGACAATCAAGAAATTGTTAAAGAGGCGGCATTTTTTAAACCCGAAATTCAATTGCCGATGCAAGAACCGGTAAAGCGCTTGTTGAATAATACGAATAATAACAGCTTTAGCAGCATCACCGAATACAATTCAACGGTGAACCCGAGTCCGGCTGGATCCAGACGTCTCATGATGATGGCAATGAGGCGTCCGGGAAGCAATCCTCGTTTCCCTCAAATCGTTTCCGAAGGTCGCATCGCCATCTTGGAGGAAGAAGAAAAACTTTTCATAAATACATCCAACGGAGAAGAGAAGCATATAATTGGCAATGGAGTCGCTCCTAACGCCGTTACTTTCACTATCGGTGCCAACGTAAATCCAGTGGGTTTGGGAATGGGCTCGTGCGGGGGGTTAGGGCCAAATTATTCTCTACATCGATCGCCCAGTATGATTTCAAACATCTCAACTTCTTCATTAGCCTACCTTAGTACCATCCATCACGGAAGTAGCCCCGCCGCATATCAACTGAATCAAATCCGTAGAGAATCGATGACCGGGAGTAGAAGCGGTTTAGCAGCGATGATCAATTCGCAGAGTTCTATCGCCGGAGTCAATCGCATTCAATGCCCAACTTGCGACAATTGGTCGATAGCCAGCAATAAAACGTGTATGGTATGTAAAGACGAACGGAACGGAGGAGAAAATGGCCAGGATAAGAAAGTTTCTGTTTGTAAGATGATGTTCGACACGTCTCTTTTACGAAACCCCGTCTTTATACTCATTACTATGTCGGTGGTCGCGTCTGGAATTGCTTACACCAACTTGCTCATAATTCTTCCCGCCTATGCCGCGAGCATCGGTGTCGATAAATCTCAATACACCTTGTTATTGTCTGTGATAGCTGGGACTGATCTGGTGGGAAGGATAAGCGGCGCTTGGTTATCAGATTTGGCTTCTTTCCCGTGTAAATATATTTATATGGGTGGATTTGGAATATCGGGATTGGCACTCATGTTTATGCCGCAGAATAGTTCCTTCGTTGGATTAGCGGTCTGTTGTTCGGTGTTTGGAATATCTTCGGGAGTTTATATTGGTCTCATGGCTGTGCTACTTGTGAAATATTTAGGAGCCGATAAGTTAGCATCGTCTTTTGGGCTTAGTCTAGCTATCAACGGTGTAATAATGATGGCTGGACCACCTATCATAGGTATTATTCTATTAATTTTGCAACTTATCGACTGCATTTTTAATGACTACATGTATTAATGAATGCAATTGCCATTATAATATGCTCAATAAAAATTCAGCTGATTAGTTAATGAAACTTTAATATTTGCTAATATAAAATGGAATTTATTTTTAGGTATCATCAGAGAAGCTTTGGGAAGTTACGAAAAAGTGATTTTTATCCTTGGTGTGGTTAATTTTTGTGGCGGATTAGTTTTGATATTTGAGCCAATTGCCACTAAGTACGAATTGAAGAAATTGGAAGCAGCAACGATTGAAATGATGAATAACGAGGAAGCGGCAGCAACTTTAGTATAAAATATATGAAACGTACTTAATTTTGAAGGACAATTTTTAATTTTTTTAAATTATTTTTTTTTTATGTCTTTCAAAGATGTAGCTGTATTTGCTGAGACATTCGTTAATACAAAAGCGTATTAAATCTAAGACGATGATTTTTATTTTTTAAGTGCCGGTATTTAATAAAAACTTTTTTTTTGGCATTATCATAAAATGCAATTCTCGTAATAAAAATATTGTAACTACATAATTATTTTTATTTAATTTCTTATAAAACTTGTAATTTTTCCACAAAAAAAAATTGTTTTACATACAGTGCTCGCTGACTTTGTTAATAAAACTGACGAATATTTATTTCAATCTTTAATTGTCAAGGAATGTGTTGAAGGAAACCACTGGAAATAAAACGAATTAAGTTTAATAAAAAAAAAATTGTTTACGAAATTTTATTTATTTCGATAGATTTATCGATTAATTGTATCGATAAAATCATAAAAACATCGATTCTTTTTATATCGAATTTGCTACATCTCTCGTTTGGGACGTCATCAGTCTGCTGTAAGAAGTAACTGCGGAGTTAAAATAACCTAAAAATGGTAAAATTTACAAATTATTTAAATAATAGTACACTAATAAAGCAAACTAGTATACTTACTTGTTATTTAATAGCTAATAATTAATTAAAATCTTAAGCTAAAACTGTTTTTAAGCAAGTAGCCACGTGTCAGTGTATCGCGTTGTCATATAACTTCATGTAGGCTACATGATTGTATTTACCGGTTTTTCATTTATTTTCTCTAATTTTAGACTTTATCTTTTGAATCGATGGCTCGTTATGTGAGTCCAGTAAATCTTGCCATATTCCCTCACCTGTCAGTCATTTTACTAGGCATTGGTATTTTCTTCACAGCATGGTTCTTCGTGTAAGTAAATTTAGCTATGAAATCATAAGCGAGAAAGCATAATTATACAATACATGTAACACTTTTCTCGCTTACTTTTTTAATAATATCATAATAATTTATAATTTAATGTCGATATATTAATTAGGTACGAAGTTACATCGACGAAGTTTTCCAGGGACATGTTTAAAGAATTGCTGGTTGCATTAGTTGCTGCTATTTTCATGGGCTTCGGGGTTTTATTTTTATTATTATGGGTTGGAATTTACGTTTAGCAAGTTGGTACGACGTCGTTTTTACTTAAAATATCGAGTGACATTTATCTACACATTTTATTTTTTTTCTAGAATATTATTTCACCCGATGCCTCTTCTAACATTCTTTAAAATTTAATAATTCTCGTAAACGATATCCAATTTTGCATTGTATAATGTTTATTTTGAGTTAAATGTATGCTGTATTACGTGCAGTATAAAGCTTAAATAGGGAAAAAAAAATTTCATTTTTGCCGGTATCATTTCAAATGTCGAGCGAAGATTATTTTGTTTGAATTTAAACTTAACATGCCTTTAAAAGGCCGATTTCTCTTTCAATGTTACTCCTTGCTTGTTGCTCAAGTTTTCTATGAAATACTTCGGTCGCAAAAATTTTTGGAATTTGAAGAAAACTTTTGAGAACCTGCGCAATTAAAAAACAGAATAATTAAAATGTAGAAGAAATATTAAATTTTATCGTTGCTCACTTTTGATCTCAAGTCTTTGTAGGTTTTATCAGGAAGAAAATTGTATTCTTCTTTAATTTTAGAGGAATAAGCATCATAATCTAAAATTCAAATCATGCAAACTTTAAAATTTTAATGTTTTGCATAATAATTTTGCTCAAAAATACCATTTATACTGCTTCCTAGAATCGCCATATCAAAATCTAACAAATAATGTTCGTCAGCGCAGCCATAAGCACCTTCATCTTTATGCTCTTCTGTTAAGTGAGTGGCAGTCAATGATATAAGACGCACTACTTCAGTGCAAATATGACTATCCTAAATTTAATTGAAATTAATACAGAAATTATGAACTGTACTGAAACTGAACTCTACTTCGGCTGTTTTTTTCAGGTAAATTTACAAAAAAGTCATAAATAATTAAAATAATTGTATTTACTTCGGCAATGCCAGCTTCAATTGCATATTGTTTAAATAATCTGCTACTTTCTTCCTCATTTTCATCTGATGCTTTGGGATCATAGACAATACTATTAAAAAAAAATTAATTACTGTGAAGACTGTAACTGTAATGACGTTATGTAATTTATGGTCGCCCCTTTCCAATTCTGAGAAGCCCATTCTCAAGGGGCAGCAAACACAAAATCAATTTTAAACTAAAATATAAAAATAATTAATGCAATATACATACTCATGAAAAAATATCGCGTAAGCCACAATTTGAGGAGATTTTAAAAGAGATTTGGTTTCATCGAAATGATGAAACATATTTGCAATATGATCAAAATTATGATATGATCGACCACCTTCTTCCCCATATCTTTTTAGTAATTCAGTCCACCATTTTTCGCCTACTTCATCTTTTATATCGCTACATAATTCTTTCCAACGTAATTTTAAGGCTTCGAAATTTTTACTCATTGCGATACTCGTCTTTTATTTTCAAATTTCAATTAAATTACTAATAGAAAAGTACGAAATTTCTGAATCATACTTTTCTAGTACGGAAGCTTTGATGGTTTTTTTTTAACGAGAACTTTGTTTGGTTGTAAAATATTTTTTTAAAGTCACATTATATTAATTTACATAAAAATATAAAATTATTATTTTTTAAAAATAGGTAAATACTTTTTGCAGTTTAAAATAATTTTATAATGATAATTATTACGTGGGATGAGTTGCATTTCCCAGCATGCGTAGCATTTCTACGGAAGCTCGTTCAATTGTGCTTTCAGAGTGAGTAGAAGAAAAAGTATAACAACGTGAACCGGCATTTTGACTTAAATTCAATTTAATTAAACATGTCTGCTGCAAGTATTTTAAACATTGGTGGTACCCGCACGACTGGTCAACCCGTGAGAACAGAAAATGGTAAGATTAAACTATAATTGTTTTCAAAAAAGAGGAATAACACACATTTTAGTATAACCCTAATCCGCATTGGTTAACACGGGAGCTTGGCCTCCTCGTGCTCAAACACCTGATTGACAGTTAAATCAAAAGTCACTCATTATTGTTTCTTTAATTAGTTATGGCCACTTCAGCTATTTCCAACATCGTGAAAAGTTCATTTGGACCTGTAGGTTTGGATAAGATGTTGGTTGACGATATTGGAGTATGTTAATTTATTTGAATCTTAATTATTTGGTCATGGTTATTGATTATTTTATATCACAAAGGATGTTACCATTACTAATGACGGAGCTACCATTTTAAAATTATTAGAAGTCGAACACCCTGCTGCTAAAGTTTTAGTAGAATTAGCTCAACGTCAGGACGATGAAGTTGGAGATGGAACAACGTCCGTGGTCATAATAGCAGCCGAGCTGTTAAAAAATGCTGATGAATTAGTGAAGAATAAAATTCATCCTACGTCTATAATCAGCGGTTATAAGTTGGCTTGCAAGTGAGTTAAATATTGCAAAACATAAAAACTTCAAACTTATTTTTTTTTTATTATGGTATTAATTTAGAGAGGCTTGCAAATATATCCAGGAGCAGTTATCAATTAGTGTAGACGAACTCGGTCGAGATTGTATTATTAATGCTGCGAAAACCAGCATGTCAAGTAAATTGATTGGACCGTAAGTTTGAGATTTATTTTTATCTACAAAACAACTATTTAATTTTATTAAATTTTTAGTGACGCCGAGTTTTTTGCTAACATTGTTGTTGAAGCTGCGACTGCTGTAAAAGTTGGCGATGGCAAAGGAGGTTTTAAATATCCCATTAAAGCTGTAAATATATTAAAAGCCCATGGTAAAAGTGCCAGAGAAAGTGTGATTGTGGGCGGATACGCTTTAAACTGCACTCGAGCTGCACAATGTAATTTATATATTTTTTTTTGGTATTTATATATTTGATTTATCAATAATTTATTTTACAATTTTAGCGATGCCCGCAAAAGTTATTGGAGCTAAAATTGCCTGCTTGGACTTCAGTCTTCAAAAAACCAAAATGCATCTAGGTGTTCAAATTTTAGTTACAGAACCTGAAAAACTCGAAGCCATTCGAGAGCGGTTGGTTATTATTTCATTTTAATATAACTTTTTCAGTAGTTAATCGTTTCTGCCGTATTTAAATATAGCGTTAAAATAATTTTTTAAAAAAATTTTATTATGGTTTGTTTATTAAAAGATTATTGGTAGATATAATTTACAAGAATAATTATTATTGTAGAATAGTGGTTGTCGAAATTTTATAAAATGAACTAATTCTTATTTACTGCGCTTAACAAATTGGTATTTTTGAAATTTAGTGAAGCTGATATAACTAAAGAACGCATTCAAAAGATTTTAGCGGCTGGTGCAAACGTAATCTTGACAACAGGAGGAATTGATGATCTCTGCATTAAATATTTTGCTGAGGCAGGAGCATTAGCCGTGAGACGTTGCAAGAAACAAGATTTAAAACGCATTGCAAAAGCTACTGGAGGTAGATATTCTAATTAAATCCTCATGCTTTTTAATTTACTTAACTTTGGTTATTATTCTAGGTACGTTTTTGGTAACATTGGCTAATTTGGATGGCGACGAGAGTTTTGAATCTAGTTTCCTTGGTGAAGCCGAGGAAGTTGTCCAAGAAAGAATATGCGATGACGAATTGATTCTGGTTAAAGGGTTAGTAAAGTATTTGACGAAAGTTATTTTTTTAAGAGATTTTTTGTGTGATGATTTGAAAGTTAATATCAGTTTTAATATTTTTCAGACCTAAAGCTCGTAGCGCTAGTTCTATTATTTTACGTGGAGCAAACGACTATTACGTTGACGAAATGGAACGCTCAATTCATGATGCCTTGTGTGTTGTAAAGAGAGTTTTAGAATCCAAAACTGTGGTTCCTGGAGGTGGAGCTGTTGAAGCTGCATTGTCTATTTATTTAGAAAATTTTGCTACTTCTTTAGTAAGATTTTTTTTTTACAAGTTTAAAATTTAAAACTTTTATTAATTTTTTATTGAATGTGTAGAGTTCACGGGAACAATTGGCAATCGCCGAATACGCGAAGTCGATGTTGATCATTCCTAAAACATTGGCAGTGAATGCTGCTCAAGATGCAACTGACTTGGTAGCGAAATTAAGAGCTTATCATAATAGTTCTCAGACTAAAGCTGAGCACGTTGATTTAAAATGGTAATTACTTTTGCTAGCGATTAACATGAAAAATGTCAACTTAATTTATTTTTTTAAAATTAGGATCGGATTAAATTTGTATGAAGGAATTGTTTTCGATTGCAAAAAAGCTGGAATTCTCGAACCGGCAATGTCTAAAGTCAGCTGCTTAAAATTAGCAACTGAAGCCGCAATTACCATTCTTCGAATTGACGATATGGTAAAACTTAACCCGGAAGCTAAAGATGATCATAGATACCAAGACGCATGTAATGCCGGAGAACTCGATTATTAGTTTGTGGGAAAAATATATTTTACACTTTAAAATATGCCGCCTTTCATTATAACGTTTCAGTTCATTCTCGATTTAAAGTTTGCATTATTAAACAATTGCTTTGGAATTTTTTTGATTATTGGACTCTGGTTTTTTGATACCGTATCGAAAAGTAATTATTGTTTTGTGATGAAAATTAAAATTGTATACCCTTATCGAAAAGTAATTGTTTTGTGATAAAAATGTAAATTGTATCCCCTTGAGGTAACCTCTAAAAATTTTAATTTTTACAGTATCACAAAACAATCAACACAAATTTTTAGAGGCCTATCTTAACCTTGATACAATTTTAATTTTATAACAAAATTACAGTATTGCTAGAATTATATATGCAAAACACCGGAGATATAATCATTGATTGTTTGAAAACTTCAATTTAACAGTTAAGTTCGACATTAAATTTATTTCAACAAGTACAGTATATTTTAAGCTCATTTACATTATTTTTTTAAAGTTGTTCTATCACGGTAATTACTATAATGAATAATATTGAAATAATGTTTTTTTTAATTTAAATTACGCAATAACAGTAGCAAATATTTAAATATATTATAATTATGGCAATTAAAAATAATTATTTTATTATAACTAGCTGGAGAGATTAAAAAGGGGAAACCTTTGACCTTAAAACCAATTGGATCCAGACCTAGGCGGAGCTTATTGCAACATATTTGTGACGTCACAAGAATTTCAGACTAATGCGTCATAGCTATTTTCATTCATTTTCGGTAGTACACAAAAATTATTCGCATTCTCGTTTCAACGATTCTTGATCAGAGTGACAAGCTGTATCATCCGAGAATGTTTTAAATTTTTATCAAATATTACAAATATCGGTTTGTGATAGCTAATCGTTCCAAATGCCTCCAACCAGTCCTACCAGTGTAAAGGAAAGCGCGGTGACGAATCCAAACGAGGTCGATGAGGAGAATGGAAAAGATGGCGTCGACGTAGGGGAAAAAACGGATCATTCATTAGATGATCCCTCATGTAGCCATGTCGGCGTCAATACAACGGAGCCGGGAAAACAAAATCAAAGTACGCAGGTAGAAACGAGTGAATATGAAAGACAGGGTCGTCAAATCTTTCGAGATATGGTTTTAAGTTCCCGTGCTACGAATGAAGAACGAGAGAAACGTCTCCCCGCTTCCATTCATCTGCAGCAAATGGCGAACAATGTTCTGAAGAAACATCAGCTGATTTACTCCGAAATGGTTAATAAACTGGAGTTAGACAAAGGTTTAGAGTACAAAGCGTTAGAAATTATGTGCGATGAATTGTTTTCAGCCGAAGAAGCGACTTGGGGTCGAGTCGTCACTTTGTGTGCGTTTTGTATAGAACTTGAGAGACAGTGTCAAGAGAACAATTTAGAACATGTTTCATTGTATGTGGCCGATTCAGTTTGGCATTATAACAGAACTCGAATCACGAATTGGATCTCCAAACAAGCGAAAGGATGGGTAAGTTCACGTGCAATATAACTATGGCCTTGTGGCAAATTTGAGCATGGTTTTTGCCCACGTTTAATTTGCGCAAAGTCTTTTTAATTGCTTAATGTAATTTTATTATTTTTTCATTTTTTAGGACACCGTAATTGACCTTTTCCCGGATTGTCAAAAAAGCGAAGGAGGCGTTCTGAAAACTTTATTATACGCAGGACTCGGTTTGGCAGCTGTGGCCTCGGTCTTAAAAGTCGTTCGATAGGCGCTTCTTTTCCTATTTCCCCCCTCATTTTTACCAAACTAGTTTTATAACAGATACAATTTTATTTTTATGCTTTTCAACTCATTTAAATTGTAAATTAATTTATGACACGTACTAATATTTGTTTTTATAAATAATTGTAATATCGAAACTTTAAATTTGAAAAGAAAACTCCACAATTTAAATTCCGTGTTTATTTTTTCACATTTGAGTTTTACCTTTGTTTAATAATTGGATCTCACTGTAAATGGCGAGATGTAGCCTGGATATCATTTGTTATTAAATTTTGCTTTGATTGCTTATGATAACGTGTAATTACTTTTATTAGAAATATTTTCGATGAATTTGAAAAGAGTAATTTTAGTGATACCCTTCGGCGTACAGTATTTCTGAAATTAAAGGCGTTTCGTTAATTAAGACCTTTAACACTTCAAAAAAACAAACAATTTCGTTCATGTAAATTATTAAATTCTTGGACTTTGAAGTCGACAGTCTTTTCAATTTACATGTATTACCAAAACCTTTCCATTAACTAGAGAAATATTTGGTTTTTATTAAGGTATTCAAAGAATAGATTTCAAAATACGTTTATAGAATTATTCTGCGTTTCCAGAATTTTTATCTTGATTTTGTCCAACTGTAGATGTGTCTCAATATTTCGTTTTACCGAAGAAATTCGTGTTCGCACACGTATATTTTCTTTTAAAATGGATTGCACATCATTGCGCCACAAAGGAAATTTAATGCGAGAAGTCACATGATTTTCATTGAACAAGTTTTCTTTAATACAGTTTTAATAAAATTTAATCTAAACTATTTTAAATCAACATTAGAATAATAATGCAACTTTGCAAATTTTTAATGCGAAAATTCTATTGGGAAAATAACTTATTTCAGGCACATTCATCGTCTAGAAATAAGATTTTAGCATCGGTAATTAATAAAACAAAATACTGTTACAAATATAACAAATATACCCTAAATTTAAATTTTTTGATTAGTAAATAACATTGGTATTATAGTATGTATAAAAAAATAGCCACACCGAATAGCATAATAATTTTTCAACTCGTTAGTTTTTAAGATTACTAAGCGCTGCTGGCTGATAGTGTAGTTGTGCCTTCATTTCCGTTAATAAAGAAATTCTAAAATGTGATGGATGAAATTAATCTTCGCAAGCGACTTCATCAATAATATAGTCTTTTTCAGTAGTAGGAATGTGGGGCAAGATTTGTTGTTTGAAAGCCACAGCCAAGACGTATGGTTTTCCAGTCTCGCAGGCCGCTGCTCGAGTAAGGAATGCGTCGTAATACCCTTTTCCTCTCCCTAACCGATTGCATTTCGTCGTGAATGCCAAACCGGGAGCAATAACCAAATCCAAACCACCTTGAAAAACAAAATAATTAAGAAGAGTTCGTTAATATTTTGATTCATTTTAGTTTTATTAAACCTGTTAGAAGAGCGTCTGGACGGTCGTCGTCCGTAAGCGGTTGTTTGATGTTCCACCGGGTAACCGGAAGATTTTCGTAATCTTCCCAGGAATTTAATAAGACCATGTCCATTCTTCCCAATTTTCCACTGCGAAATTTTTTTAAATATTATTATTAATGATTCCATTGAATTTAAATAAAACGTTGAAACCTGTATCGAGGAATAAAAACTGTTTTGCCATCTTCAAACATTTGTTTCAATACATCTAAGGTTCTTATTTCGTCGTCCATATTTAAAAATATTGAAATTCTTTCACTCGATTTATAAATGGGATGATCATAAATCTAAAATTTAAAAAAAATAAAATATCTAAACTGTATTGTATTTTCAATATAAAATATCTAAACTGTATTGTATTTTCAATATTTATTGCAAAGAACTACATGTACTGTAAATGAGAAATAAATACGTTACAGATTTGATTTTTTTGTTTTAAAATTTTGAAAAGCTTAATGTATATAATTACAAATTCATGTAGAACAGTAGATGTATAATTGAAAGTTTATGTATAGCGCATTTAATTTGTAAAAATACACCTTGAGGACTTTTGAAACTTGTTTAGCTCAGTTGAAATTATTATTGTCAAGTAGAATACTGTACTATAATTATTATAGGACAACCCAAAAAGTAATAAAAATAAGATTGACAGTTCATAGCTATATTTTTTTTTTTTTAACTTTTAAATTAATTTTATAACATGAGTTCTACAGGAAAATCGTACATGCAATTTAAATCTAGGAAGTCATACAGTACTAAAAAAATTGGACTGTCAAAATTTCAGATTTTGCCAATTAATTGGATACTTTTACACTTTTTAATTAATTTATTGTAAATGTAATACGGTATTTTTATTAGCTAAATGTCGATATGTAATGTCTAATGATGATTTTTATTGACCGTTGATCCAAAATTTCGCTCACTTATTAAATTATAGTTTTATAACGCTGTAATATGTAATTAACTCCAAACAGATAACACTCAAATTAAGTCAATCTTTGAACTAAATCGGCGGTCTCCAAACCATGGCCCGCGACGTCTTCCAATCAGGCCCGCCACACATTTTTCAATTTGCATTAAATCCGGCCCGCGATCACTTTAAATCCGGCCCACATCACTTGGGGAACGAATAAATTGAGCCAAATTGATAAAAAAAAAACAAATTTATCTTTTTTCTTAAAAAAATTTCGCGCCTCGCAAGCTCGGCGCTTTAATATTATATAAATGCTATTTCAGGGGGCGGTCGATCGCATACCATATGTTATTTTACCGTTTAATGAGCTTTTTACTATTAGTTCTTGGCCCTTGGAACTAAGTTAACGAGCCAGTGTGGCCCTTGGGCAAAAAAGTTTGGAGACCCCTGAACTAAATCATCAGACAGAAAAGTCTGAAGACAAGACTTAGTATGACTTAAAAACAAGAGAAGTCACAAGAAAATATAAAATACCCTTGAGATAATTATTATTATAGGTCTTTAGAGAGTTTCATGGGGTGGTTGGATCATGTAGAATTATAATTATGTACACTGGCATACGACAGATTGGAGGTTTTTAACTTCCCCTTTGACAGAACAAACAGAATTACATGTACAGTCAGAATTTAAACTACCGGTAGCTCGAAAAGCAAACGATATAAAATAATTATTATCTTGTAATAGTCACGTACGTGGTACATTATTATAAAATACACTCCTGGCGTTACTGTATTTACAAATTTAACTTTCCACTGTAATGTGAACTTAACGTGTACGTCCTAAAGTTCGTAAACTGATACTTTACACATGTTTTTGAAATTATCGAATCTGTTGTGGAAGGTCATTTTGTAGACTATAGGCTACTTTTGAAGGTTAAAGCCATACAAACTACTCTTCAAAGTGGCGTACTTAATAATTTTTAGCTAATAAATAAACAAACAACGGTTTGTTAAAAAAAATATACATAAATAAATAACTTTTTAAACTTCACAAACTTAAAAATGTAGTTGTTTTTTAATTAAGTTGGCCATTACCTTATTTCTTACAACTTCAGACTGTCTTTCTTTTTCTTCCACAGTTATCGTGGCTAATCTCCTCTTCATTTCCATTCGCAACCGAGATTTTTCTTCAAAGATCTTCTCCATTATAATCTGTGCAGAGTTGACACCCGTTTCAGAAGAAGTGGAGAACATACTAGTTTTTAAAACACATGGACAGCTGTTATCAGGTGTTATTTTGATCTTGGACTTTGTTAGTAGTGGACTTATCGACCGATTGCAATATAATTGAACTAAATTTTTAATAGTTACCCGAAAGCCTAATCTCATTACGAAATTATTTAAGTTTTTAAAATAACGACTTTATAAATAAAGTTTGAATTTATCATTGAAAAAGTGATATAGATGATTAGTAGACTACTTGTGCATTGTATTACGTATACCGAGGTGATTTCGAGTTTTGATTCTTCAAACATCAATTGGCACTACGAAGTTACCGCTCTTAGTTCAATCACGTGATATTCTGCCATATTGTTTTGTTTACTATGGAATACTAAATTTATATAAACGGCAATACCACAACTATAAAAAAACGTAAACAAAAAAATTGTTTTAATGAATACTATTGTCAAAATACATTATTGACATATAAATATAAATTAATTTGGATATTTTATTTACATTAATTTACAACAATATGTCTGCTTATTATTAGAATGGAAGCAACTTACCGCGTTCGACACTTTTTCTAGCGCCATCTATAGCTAGATTAGTTAATTAATCCTGGCGTTTCATGAAATTCTTTTATTGTTGTGTTTTGTAACGTTGAGTCGTACTTTTGAGGTTTTCTTCTCAACTGTTGAATTACCAAGGTTGTAAGTACATTAAGAATAATCTCATTACTTCTAAATAAGTGTGGTTTTTATAAAAGTTTGAATTAAATAGCGGAATCGAACGTAATGTCGGGAGACCGAGCTCAAGCTGGGCCATCATCAGGTAGAGGTGGCACCGGTCGAACAGCTCCAAATAACAATGGAAATTCACCGACCCCGGAAAAAGAGAAAGAGCCCAAAGAAAATAAAATTAATCCCAAGATATCTAAAGCACTAACTACTAGCGCTAAAAGGTTAATATTTGAAAATTAAGTACGCCATTGTTGCGTAATCAATTGTGTTACGTTGTCGTTCAAGGATTCAGAAAGAATTGGCTGAAATCACTTTAGATCCTCCTCCAAATTGCAGGTGAGTTTATGAAATTGAGATTTAACATCTGATTAAATGTGGTATTGTAATTTTGACAGCGCTGGACCGAAGGGCGATAGTCTTTACGAATGGGTATCAACCATTCTAGGACCACCTGGTTCTGTTTACGAAGGTGGAGTTTTTTTTCTGGATATTCACTTCACATCTGATTATCCATTTAAACCACCTAAAGTATTTTTTTAAAATTAATTTTTAAATATTTAAAGTATTACAACTGTGTATTTTGTTAATCAGGTCACATTTCGCACACGAATTTATCATTGTAATATTAACAGTCAAGGAGTGATATGTTTAGATATTTTAAAAGATAATTGGTCACCGGCTCTAACAGTATCAAAGTAAGTTTTAAACAATTTTGGGTTTTAGATGAATGACGTTAAATTTTGTTGTTATTTCTAGAGTTTTACTTTCTATATGCTCGCTACTTACGGATTGTAATCCAGGTAACTCTTGATAAGACTAGTGTTATGATTATGCTGTTAATTTGTTGAATTATAAATATGGTTAAATTATATTTATAATAGAAGCAATAATTTCTAAGCAAGTCATTTTCTAAAGAAATATTATTTTTATCTCGGAAACTTTTAGTCTTCTAAAAACATTATTGTTTGATTCAAGCTTGAAAGCAAAATTGATATGAAGGAGGTTTTATTTTGCTTAAAATTTATTGTTTTATTCAAACTTGAAAGTAAAATTGATATGAAGATAATGAAGGAGGTTTTATTTTGTTTAAAATTTTTATTAAAAGAAGTTAAATTATTTTTCAAGATATTATTTAAAAACGTTTTTGATATATACGTGTAGGCTTACACATAACTATTAAACAATATTTTAGCAATTATGCAATTTAGCAGTTATTTTTTTTAGTGAATAATTAGTATAAATAATTATAACTTTTAAAAAGGAGATTTTTCCACAAATGTTAAAACTATACTTGAATAATTTGTTAAGATTAGATGTATTTAAAATGTTATTTTTTTTTTGTTTTGATATAGCTGATCCTTTGGTGGGAAGCATTGCAACTCAGTATCTTCAAAATCGTGAAGAACATGATCGCATAGCTCGTTTATGGACAAAACGATACGCGACGTGACTGAATAATTTTAAGAAAACATTAAAATTTCATCTTTTTCCATTTTTTATTTACATTTTATGAAGCTGTGGTTCAGTTCTACATGTCTTTTTTTCTTTTCCGTTGGCATGTTTGCAATTACCAATTTTTTTCTCTATTCAATGCTTGACGCTGTTTATTTTTTCTCAAAACGTGAGTAAATTGTTCCTTTTCAAAATATAAGAAAATCATAAAAGTAGTTATTTTCTTATTTATTATTGAAACGCATAAAATGGTTTCGCTTTTTTTTTTTTTTTACAAATTATCAAGCCAAAATTTTAATTTTTGTTTTTTGCCACAGAGTACATGCTTTTTTTAAGTTTAAATGATTGTATAAATTAACAGGTTAGTCTATGTATTATACATTATGAGTTTGAATCATAAGTTTGTGATTGTTTTAGAATGTTTCGATGTTGATTAAATGTTATAATAACATTAAATTAGGAATTATTTAAGTATTTTTTTTATTCAATTAAATCATTTTATTTTATTTACAAAATAATATAAAGTACTTTTAGGTAGCTAAATTACTTGCAAGTATTAATGAGCAAACCTACTTTTTTAAAAAATAAATTTAAATAGCTGAACATTTTACTTATTTAAATTTATGGCAAAATTTTGTCATTTGTGGGCAAAATTTTGAGTTTGTATAAACTGCCAAATCATTCAAAATAAGAATAGAGCCCTCGCTACATAACTGGGGCTATGGTTAGTTGTTGTGAATTGTGGAAATTTGGCGCTCCATAACAGCAACAAAACGCTTATCACGTTTCTTGCTCAGTACAGTATCAAGGGAATAAAAAAAAAAATAGAAGCTTCAAGGAATCAAGCTGCGGAGCCAATCGGGATTCGGTATAGATTTTAACTACTTTAATCTTCCCTCGTGATGTTTATGCATTGAGCATCAACAGGAGTGATTTTCAAAATGGCCGTGTTGTTATTGCGAGATAGGGGTGTAATTTTCTTACATTTAAATCATAATAGTGAAGATACCACAACAAACGAGTCATGAAAGGTATAAAATTGAAAACAACATGGGCTCCAACGCTTCCGTTTTACAGTGGCCTTGTGAGAAATGCAACCTAATCAACCCAACCGAGCGATCTTCGTGCCTGAAATGTGGAATCAAACGTCGCCGTCGTTCGATGAGGGTCGACGGCGACGACCTAATCACCAGCTCTCAATTGAACGTCAGCACCGACATAAATGACCTAAATCATGATGAGGAAACATTAATCAGGTTCTCAATTTTGTATTTTATTTCATGTTCAGTATATCGCAATTTTAATAATTATGAATGCTTTGTGCTTAGAGCTTTATCCATGAGAGTAATTATGTATGAGTATAGAATAATGGATTTTGTTATTGACCAGCTGTTTTTCTTCCTCTCTCCATTTTCGATTTCTCTCCTGATGTAGAATACTTTAATGTTTGTAGCAATGTAATGACAACAATAATTAGGTTTGACGGACAAGTAAAAGAAGTTTTAAACCGTAAAAAGTTAACAATTTATGGTTAACTTTATAGTTTTCAAATTAATTAAGAGTATACTGTATACACATTGACTAAATAATTGATGGAATTTAGTTAATTTGTGCAATTATCTTAAAAATGAATCCAGAAGAAAAAATTAAGATAAACGTGTCAGAAAATGAACGTAATCCTCCTAGGTTCACTCAAATTTTATCAAATTAAAATTAATTTAGCCCCCTTTTTTTTTGTTTCCGTAGTTAAATTTTCATTTTTTTATTTGTAGAGAAAATGTCGAAGACAATTCAAATACGTCGTCCGAAAATAACGACAGATTTCCGAAATGGAAATGCGAGCAGTGCACTTATGTAAATACCGTAAATCAACATAGTTGTTCCGCATGTTTCAGCGTTCGCGACGAAGCTGAAAAATCGGACTTGAACAATAGCGTGGAGATGAAACCCGACGAAGTTTTAGCTAATAGCCCGGAAAAAGATGTGATTTTATTGGAGGACAGCAAGCAATTAACGAAAAACAAAAAATCGAAGGATAAATCGAATTGCAAGCGAACGTTTATTAAGTGGAAATGTAGTCGTTGTTGCTTTCAAAATTTTTCAGACGGCAACGTGTGTTTCTTATGTGGTGATAATAATAATAGCGATAACAATGAACGTTTATGTAATTTTGTTCGTGAGCTGTCCTCACCTAAACGTTATTGTAGAAATAACCGAGGAGGACGCTTAAAATGGAAATGCAGCAAGTGTCAATTTTTAAACGTAGTGACGACGGATGAATGTGTTATCTGCACCGAACAACGTAGTCATACAGAATCGGTCACAGTGTCATCGGAACAAGCGGCTGCAGGGGCTGTTGATTCCACCACGTCCTCATCAACTGTGATACTTTTAGAAAGAAGTAAAGGACTTTCAACTTCGGAAGGACAATTGATGATGGTTGATTCAGATGTTGAACGTGTGGATCCCAAGTGGGAATGCACCAAATGTCATTTTTTGAATATCTGTAGCGCGAAAGAATGCGTGACGTGTGGGACATCCAAAGTCATTACTCCTCCTCGAAATTCGGAAGCCGAATGCAACAATCATAAACGCCAGTTTCATTTGAAAGCTAATCACAGACTTAGTAGGTTGGTATCGTTTTATATATAATATTTTTTCGATTTACCGGTATTTACTTTTATTATCATACTTTCGTAAAGTTCCAATTTTTTAATGTCATTTTTGACACCTACTTGCTACATACCACAAAATTAGTAAAAGTTCGAAATCATAAATTTTGTTATGAATTTTTCTCCCCCTCAAGATCAATACACTGTGTTAGAACCAGGGTCATTGCTTTATATTCAAAATGTTGATTTAAGCCGCCTTTTAATAGTTTCGACTAGATCTTGGTTTAGAATTGTAGAAAGTTTTTTTTAAATATTTTATTGACAAGTTTAAAAGTCAATTCGGAATGCATAACACATCACTAGACGTTTTAAAAAAACAGATTATAATAAATTAATTATAGTATTATACTATTCAGTTGGTCTATTATTATTCATAAAATAATTTAAAAGTACAGCTTATTTAATCTTAAAAATGAAAGAAAAAATTAATTTTAAGAAAGGTGTATTTGAATCATAAAAATAAATTATTAAACTACTCTTTAAACATAATTAGATATTATTATGATTTTTATATGGGCTAAGCTTATTTATTTTTGCGCTATAATTGTTCCCCGCAAAACGTTACGTTTAAATTAAGTTTATTCCATTTTTATATATTTTTCGATTGCAAGGAATAGTTGAGGACATATAATAATAATCGTTCATTATTTCTGGTATCTAACAGTATTATACCGGTAATTCCATTTTTAATTAGTTTGTCATCAAGAGTTAACATTGCGCACTTTAAAAACATATACTATCATAGCTTAGATGCTTAATTTTCTTAGAATAAATAAATAAGTTATTAGAACTACAGTAAGTTGTACAGTTATCTTTTGAGACCACACAGTAGTACTGGGTTTTGATCATGTGAATCACAATCTCTTTGCTAATGCGTTATTAATTAAGACTGTAATAAGATGCTACTAAAAAGCATGAAATTGAGATCTTTGTTTTAGTCAATAGATAAAAAAAATTGATTTTATAAGACGAAAATGAAGAGGTATAAATTATTATGTTGACTAATGTCTCTATTGTGTAATATTGTAAACACTTACTGATAAAGATTTCGCAATTGAACAAAATAATTGAATCACGTGATAAGTGTCACTTATCACGTTTTTCGTCGATCGAGTGACTCTGAATAAGCCATACAAGTTTAAATGCTTTTAAATCACAGTTGCGATGTGTTTTTAAATTGTACGGATTCATACGTTTCGATCAGTTGAGGTTATAATAAATTGACGAAACCTATAAAATTATACAGTTGTCTACAACTTTAAAAATTTACTGCTTGATTAGTTTAAAAAAAACTGTTGTATTTTTTTATACATTAAAGATCTATTAACGGCGAAGTATTGGGGGATCATCAACAGATTCAGAAGTGGAAGTGTACATCTTGTAAATTTTTTAACTTGCCATCAACGGCTCAATGCATTTTGTGCGAGAAAGAAGATTCCAACGAGAAACACTTGGGTTCATCCAGCAGTGACAATAGCAGCAACGTCGTCGTCGGCTGTGAAAATAATACTAAAAGAACACTTTCGTTACGAAACGGTATCATTAAGGACTTGTTTTTAAGCGGTGGAGTTGGCGGAAGAATCCGGCGAACGAAAGCCAACTCTGACTTTCATCCGAAATCAAAAGTAGTGGTCCGGCAATTATCTAGTCCTAATTCTCATCATTTGGATTCGATCTGTCGAGCAAATAGTAGTTTGTTACTAGGTCTTCAAAGGTCTCATAGCGTTGGCGGTCACATGGCTGTGTGGGCTTGCTCAAGATGTACTTATCGAAATCAAACATCAGCAACTAGGTGTCATATGTGTGAATCTCCACCAATCTTTTCCTGCTCAAACGATCAGATAAAAGCTCTACAGCAACAACAGCAAATCCAGGAACAAGATAGGAAAAATATCGACAGTGAGATTAGTAATAGCGGTTTGAGTACCGTTTCAGGAATGTTTAAGAAATGGACTTGCGTTAAGTGCACTTTTATTAATGGCGTTGACGTCATTGTATGCGACGTTTGCGGTGGCTCCCGCTTACAGAGTAATATGGTTACTTTTGGGAGCCACAGCTCGTTGAATGGGATGGTGAATGGACATTGGGATTGCTCGCAATGTACTTTGAGAAATCCTTCAAATGTTGGACAGTGCGTCGCTTGCCTTAGACCCAATAGAAATTTAAAGAATGGAGCGGTGGCCGGCTGTTTGGAGCCAGATGAAGGACAGATTACGAGAATTAGTCGGGCGGCTTCAATGTCATGGGGGAAGTGGAAATGTCCCTCGTGCACTTATGAAAACGATGTGGCGGAGGATAATTGCGAAATGTGCTCTCATCCTAATATTTCGGATCCAGAATTTTGCATCGAGAATGATCTTATGGAAGATGTTTTTAACGTAGAAAGGAAAGCTAAATCGGAGTGGGAAGATTGTATCAAAGTGTGCAAACAGGTAACATTTTTTACTTATTTAAATTAATTGCATGGTTTAATTCTATTTTTTTACATTTTATAAAAGAAAAAGCGAGGATCTATTTAAATTTTATGAGAAAATGCAGGTTATCTGCTAACATTTTTAGATTGGGTAACATGATTTATTTTTAGTGAAATATGAAATATTAGTTTCGAAACTATCTTTTGTATGACATGTAGGCTACACTAGCATCCTATCTTCAATGTTTACATTTCGCTTAGGTCTTTGCACTATTGATTCAAATGACACGAATTCATTTACCTTGTGTACAATATTATTGTTGAAATCTGATAAAATTATTTTTTATTAGTTCCGGTTATTGATAAAAAAAAAAATGAATTGTTAATAAGGTGCAAGTTCTAATTGTTTATTTTTGCGTTGCACCCTAATTTATCTAAAGTAAATATTATTTTTTTTAGATGAAATGTGATTTTGTCGACGATTCTTTTCTTCCAAGAAACGAATCTCTTTATTATAATCCGAAGAGTGACAAAAACTTTCCATTGACGTCATGGTGTCGTCCCCATGATATTCAACACACTCCCGAAGGATCTTCTTCAAGTACAGCCGTAATTAAATGGGTGGTATTTCGTACGCCTCGCCCTTCCGATATATTTCAAGGAGTTCTGGGGAATTGCTGGTTGCTAAGTGCCTTGGCCGTTTTAGCCGAACGGCCTGAACTGGTGAGAAATGTGATGCTAACTCAGGAATATTGTCAGGAGGGAGCATATCTCGTACGATTATGTAAAGACGGAAAATGGACTGTTGTCATGGTAGACGATTTACTCCCATGCGATTCCAAAAGACAGCTTATTTATTCACAGGTTTTATATATTTATTTTATTAGCTTCTATTTTAATTAAACATTTGAATACTTTTAAGGCGAAAAGGAAACAGTTGTGGGTTCCACTTATTGAAAAAGCCGCAGCGAAGCTTCATGGTTGTTATGAGGCTTTAGTTTGCGGCCGAGCTATTGAAGGATTAGCGACATTAACTGGAGCACCATGCGAGACCATTCAATTACAAGGTACATTTTTCACGATTTCATTTTATTCATTTATTTTAATGCAGGTATTTGCAGCCTCGTCTATACCTCAAGAAGAAGAACTAGATCCAGGACTTGTGTGGGCTAAACTACTTAGCTGTAGAGATGCTGGGTAATTAATATTATTTATTTAGTTTTATTTAATTAAGTGGTTATGTAAATACATTATAAATATTTTTTAATAGATTTTTAATGGGCGCATCGTGTGGAGGTGGAAATATGAAAGTAAACGATGAAGAGTATCAAAAACTCGGTTTGCGACCACGACATGCCTACTCTTTATTAGATGTCCATCAGGATGATTTGAGCGTTACAAGGTTGTTTAGTGTTTGTTCTTTTTAGTGCATTTGTATTTTTAAATTTTTACACTGTTTTGAATGGAATAGATTAGTGAGACTACGTAATCCGTGGGGCCATTTTTCATGGAACGGCGATTGGTCTGATCATTCTTCTTTGTGGACACCAGCGTTGAAACAACAATTGATGCCTTTAGGAGCGGATGATGGAGTCTTCTGGATGTCATATGGCGATTTTATAAAGTTGTTCTATATTACGAGTATGTTATAATGTTTAGTAATTTTAAAATTATATGTTGTAGATATTTTGATTGTGTTGATGTTTGTCGCGTGAGACCAACTTGGATTGAAGTTCGTGTTGAAGGTGTTTTGCCTGCTTATGCCGCTACTGATAAAATTCCAGTTAGACGTATTAAGGTGGAATCTACTACTGAGATTGAGTTTACCTTATTTCAAGAAGGGCAAAGGTTTTTTTTTGCAAATGGTTGCTTTTTGAATTTTATCATAATATTAATCGCAATTAAAATGAATTATAGAAATGCGACTCGAGCAAATAGGTCACAATTAGACTTGTGCGTCGTAATATTTCGTGAAGAGAACTGTCACGATAACACAAGCAAAGCAAATTTTGGTCAATTAGTGGTTCACAGTCGTCGAATGGTGCGAGGGTTTGTAGGTTGTACGGAATTTTTAGAACAAGGATGCTACTTAGTTGTATGTTTGGCATTCAATCATTGGAATACCAGTATGTTTAATAAAATATAGCCAATTATTCTTGGAAGTGATAAATGGGGTTGTTCTTATTTTCAGGTTTGATCGATGCTAAATACGTTTTGGCCATTCATAGTTCGAAACCGCTACAATGTGTTTACCGTTTAAAACCACAGCCTTATATTTTATCAGATGTCATTATTTGCCTAACCAGAGTCAAAGGATCCAGTTATGAGGTGAAACTCTAGTATAAAGTGATTAATTCATTGCCGTCATAAGTATATGTATGTTTTTAATAATAAAATAGGGTCGACCTGGTATGACTGCTTACTACTTAACTAAAGGTTGGGCTGGATTAGTAGTTATGGTTGAAAACAGATTGGACCGGTGGGTATTTGTGGAGTGTAATTGCAACGATAGTCGAAATGTAGTATCAACGAGAGGTGACTTATTTACTGCCGATTATGTTCCACCAAGAACTAGGCAAGTGATAATAATTTTAACTCATCTGGAAGGAAGTGAAGGTTTTACAATTGCCCATCGTTTGACTCATCGACTGGTTTGTGAGGCTTTACCAACTATGAGCGCTAGACATAGACCTCTAATTGATGAGCGCTTGGAAGGTCTACATGGACCCAGGCCTATTGTCAGCTGACAGTCAGTACAGTGTAGTGTAGGTTTTGATTGTAGACATTTTATTCAAGCTCACAAACTCACTGCCACCTAAATAGCGACCACACAATAAAATTTATCGGTTATTGATTGAAAAAAGGTTTCAATATTTTTATTCTAATTTTAAAACTTAATCGTGAAGGTAAAATATTGGTGTGTTTGCTTGAATTGTATAAGGAAATGTATAGCTCAAGATTTAAATCTGACGTTACAAACGTTGAATGTAAATTTTATTTCTACACATACCGTAGTAACTATTATAAGCGTTTATTCGTCGAATTTTAGAATGATTTTTTTGCAAGTTACATAATATCATTTTCTTCACCATGAAATTGCAAAATGTTACGTGTCGAAACGTTATATAATTATTCTAAATGTTTCCAAAACTTGAAAATATTCAGTTTAAATAAATTATTTACTGTTTTAAATATTTTTTTAAGTTCAAAACGAAAGGCTATACCACAATAGATACTTTCGAACTAAAGTATAATAATAATATTTGGTCTATTACATGTATTAATAATAATTAATGTTATGAAATTATTATTCATAACAGTTTTTTTCTTAGCTACGTACGGTATAAACTGTACTTTATAGCTAATCCGCCAGCCACTTTTCGGTAAGTCGTAATTATTAGTTTATAATATGAAATTTAAGTTTTAAAATGCCATATTTATATAATAATTCATAGTTTGTTCTAGAAGTAAGGCGTCGAGGTCACTAATGTAGCTGAGAGAGCTTCATCCAAAGAATTTCTTTGGACTCAAATTTCTTAAAAGTTTTTCAGTAAGTTTTCGACCAATATTATTTTAACTTTATATGTAAGCTAGTCAGTCAACAAAAGTCTGAACGCGACATTATAATTTTTTAATTTTCTTTAAAACAGTTCTTATTAAAATTTCTACATTTTCTTTAAAATTGTCTTCATTTTCTTAAAATTAATTTTTTAATTTTCCTAATAATTTCCTTAACTTTCTTAAAAAGGGTTTAAAATTAATTAAAAAAGGTCTTACTTTTATAATATTTTGTTTTGGGTCTTAAGTCTCCATTCGGCTTGACCTGCGTAACCAGTACTTGCCCAAGTAAAATTTAATGCCTTTTTATTTTTATAAATTATGAATACAGTAATGTATTACATTTTTAATTTTTTCACATACCATAATGTCACATGGGGAAGGAAGGGGGGGGGGGGGGGGTCAAAGGTAAACACTGTCAAAATCGCGTGGCATCGTTAATTTGGGGATCACCCAAAGGAAAATACAGTAGGCCACAGTAATTGTTGTGTATTGACTCTATTGAGTGGTTTTCCCACATTATATTATTGGTTCAATTGTGCATGTGCAGCAATAATTTAAATCATTCCGTTGCAAGTTGAATTATTCAGTTAATTCCAAAAAAAAATGTGCTAATGTTAACAGTTGTGACAATTAAATAAAGTTACAGTATTTAATTTAAAATTATATTTAGCAGTAATATGTTTAAATTCATAAATACAGAAAAAAATGAAAGAAGTTAAAAACAATGCATAATGCATGACCACGGCAATTCTAGTACTCTTTGCGTTTTTTAACATCTTTTTCTTTAATGAGGACATGTCCGGGTAATCGAAGGTCCGGATAAGCAATGCAGATCTACTGTATAATAATGCTGGTTCTTTATTATAACTATAAATAGATAAGTGCACTGATCTAGTTTAGCTCTGAAAAAATGAAAAAATATTTACTTATAAAATCCAAGTTTCAGTTTGCATACCATAGAAAACTTGTACATATTTATCTTTTAAAGGAAACATTTAAAAAACAAAAGCAACAACTGCTGATAACATTAATACTAAATACTTTATTTTACTATTACGCTATTTACATAAATACGGTAAATAAGCATAAATAGCTCAAATATAGGTCTAGTTTACTCTTTAAAAAATAGGAACTAAATTCCAAAAATAGCAGATGCGAATTAACTTTATAATTAGAGGTGAGTCCTTTTCAAAAATTACCAAGCTTAAAAACAAAATATGTCGTAATTTTCAAAGCAGCTTTATAATCTCTAAAGATATATTAATTATAATACTGTACAGTACTAAGTTTAATGATACCGTATTACGACACCAGATTTCGTAGTAGGCCATTTTTGCCAATTAGAAATTGTGTCACAATGTCATGTTATGTGTAAATGCCATTACTGCAGGCTATAATATTTTAGAGAAACTATAGGCCTAGTACTGAACAACTACTGGAACTTTAACTAAATAAGTAATATTTGTTGTAAGCCTGCAGCATTTCGTGACATAAAATCTATTTAATTTTGCCATAATCTATCTAATTTATACCATTTTAACTTTGTGTTTATTTGTACTCTATACTGTAGTTAATTGAAAACTAATGAGGTCGATTTCCGTACAGTATATCTATAGGCCTATGCAATAGTTTCTAAACACTTAAATTATTGTAGGTCTTTGACAAACTACATGTATTTGGAAAATATTAGTTGTTGATTCAAGTGGTAATGTTGTGCAGCCGGTGATAACAATATTTTAATGAGTATAAACTCACATGTAATCTAAGCCAGAAAGCTTTTTTGCATGAAGTTCTTTCCGCGTTATTTTTTTCATTATCTACAGCTGAAAGAAAATTATTTAAAATGCTGGAATTATTTTGGACATGGATGATTATCTTCGTTTGCTTTTTCGGGTTTTATTGGTATTACAGCGTTCCGTCGGGACTTCCCCCAGGTTCGGCAGGATTGCCTATTTTTGGTTACATTCCGTTTTTGAAGAAGAAAACGTACCGCTCATTTGCTGCTTTAAGTAAAAAATACGGAAATCTTTACTAGTACGTACTTAAAAGTTATATATCTTATAATTACACCTTAAAAAATAATTTTAAATGAATATGAAGAAATAATATAGCATGTTTTAGTCTGTATTTAGGAAGGCAATTGGTGATAATTCTTAATGACTATCGAACGATGAAACAAGCACTTGTCACTCAAAAAGAGGATTTTTTGGGTAGGCCTCCCATCTTCACACTGGACGATGACGAAAATTTTGGTAATTATAAACACATTTTAAATACTGCACAACTAATTATTTATTTATTTTTTAATTTATTTTAATTGAATAAAAGGAGTAGCTTCAGCTGAAGGAGAGTTTTGGAAACAGCATCGACTATTCCTGAATAAAACTTTAAAATGCCTCGGAATAAACAACTCAACCCATGAATCCCTAATGCTTGTTAGATAAAATTTTAATATTAAATAATTTTCAAAATGTAGCCTATACATATACTTAAACAATTTTCAGAATGAAATTTCTTTTCTAATGAATGAGATGAGAAAAAGTCTTGGGCAACCTTTACCAGCAAAAGGACTTTTTATGAAAAGTATAATAAACAATATCATTATTTTCGTATTTGGAAGCCGGTTAGATTACGAAGACCCTGCTTTAAATAACATTCTAAACTATTTGGACAAAATCGTTCCTTATTTACCCGGAGTTTGCTTGGAAATGTTTTGTCCTTGGATTAATTGGCTGCCTTTTGGAATTTCGGAAAAAATACTCCATAAAAAGAAAGTCAGGTTAAATAATATTAGCTCAAATTTTTTAAAAAAGAATTTAGCATTGTTAATTTGTTACGTATATTATTTTTTTACAAAGCCATTACAACGATCTGCTGTTAAAACTCATTAGTGATTCACTTTCTGAAAACAAGGAAGAGTTTTTAAATGGCCAAAGAAATTGCTATGTCGACGCCTATTTAAATGAACATAAAGAGCGATTAAAAAAAGATAGCAATGATACCTTCTTCTCAGGTAAATATGTTTTTTACATTGATAGGCTGCGCAAAAAACATCATATAAATTAATGAATAACTAATGAAACGAATAATACGGTATCATAATTCACTATAATTTTTCTGAAAATAAGTGTGTTATGCGTTCAAACTCAAAAGGAAAAGTTAATTAGCACTTTAGACCACCAATTCATTTTAAACAGTGCATGCATAATGTTTAAACATTGTAAACAAATTGTCTTAAAAAAATCAACCAACAGGTGAAAAGATTTCAATTTTGGGTCATTTTATATCGAGAAACTCATAAAGTTTTTTCGATATAATGTTTATTAAAAAAAAGGTTTGCTTTTAATTCATTCCCCAGTCTAATGCCTATAGTCTAAACTAGTTCAGACTAGGATAAAGTAGTCTTTCCAATCGTTTTTCCGCTATTGAAATTGGTCAAAATTATCTCGGTCACTTGAAACAATTGGTTCTTGTTTATTATTATTTGAGTTTTTCTTGTTGTTTAAAGAGCATGTTTTTCTCATGGTCATGGTATGCCTAGCGTTCGTGTAAATTTAGTTAATAATAATTATTGTAGAACAAATTGAAAAATAAGTTTTTGCATTTAAATATAATAATTATTAAACTTCTCTCAAAAATGTTTTTGCGACATATTTTATTATGAAACTTTGTATAGGCCTACGCCGTTGATCAAATGTTCCTACATCCACGCCGAAAGAAATCTCACATTAAAATGAATTAACATTTTTTTGTACAATAGACGTATGTAGCTCAGTCGACGTATCAGTATGTGCTTATCAATATAATTTTAATGCCTCAAATGTTTAAAAATTTCCTAATAAAATATTTCACAAGAAATTTTTTAGAAAGAAATTGATGAAACTATTTAAACAGTCTTTACAAATTCACTAAATCAAGTTTTATATAAATTATAAAGGGAATATTTCGTATCGGTATATAGTAATTTGAAGACTTTTTTTTAATTACCGTAGTTTATTATACTCGTATATTCTGTATTTAATAATTTTGAGGGAATCAGTTTTGAATAATTTTATACTGTATTATAGATGTTGGATTGGTGCACAACGCAAGAGATTTAATAGGTGCTGGTGCGGAAACTTCAGCAGTAATGTTGCTTTGGATCGTGTTATTTATGATTAGATACCCAAACATCCAAAAAAAAATCCAGAAAGAATTGGACGAAGTGATTGGGAGACATCGAGAACCTTCATGGAGAGATAGTGTTAATACTCCTTATACCCAAGCCACACTTTGCGAATTGAACCGGATTGTCAGTTTAAGTCCATTTAGCGTTCAACGAAGGTTACATAATTATAGCATACATCTACTTATTTTGTTTTTTCAATTTATATTTACTAATTGATTAAATTTAGACCAATTAAGGATACAACTCTCTTCGGTTATAAAATTCCTGCAAATGCGATGGTTATCCCAGTAACTTACAATATTCACCACGATCCCAAAATATGGGAAAATCCAAAAGAATTTAAACCGGAACGATTCTTAACACCAGATGGAAAAATTATTAAATTTGAACATCTAGTACCATTTTCAATAGGTTAGTTTTTTACAATAATTATTGGTAGCCTACTGTACGTATGCTAATTATATATAAAAAAATATACATAATAAAATTTTTAGGAAAGAGATGTTGTCCAGGAGAGCAATTTGCTCGAAAGGAATTGTACCTATATTTTACATCCTTTCTTCTTAACTTTGATTTTTTCCCGCCCAACGAAAAACAATTGTCTTTTAAATGTAATCTCGGTATCACTAGACAACCTAAAAGTGATGTTATTTGTTTTCGAGAAAGGTAAAAACAAAAGAAATTAATAATGGTAATTGCACTTTTCTTATAAAACTTTGTCATCAGTAATTAAATAATTTGGATGGATAAAAAATTAATTAAAACAGAATAAATTAATTTATAATAATAGTTTGTTCATTTAATATTTATTTAGCGGTGATAATGTAGGTAACATATTAATAGGATAATACTGTTATACAAACAAAATAACGAACCTTTGACATGTCACAGATGCTACAATTAAATTAGGGTAATTTTCGCACGCATATATGTTGTTAAAATGTACACAGGACGGACATTAAGACTTGTTTAGTTTTCTTTAATAGTTTATGTTTCAAAATTATCGTTTTAGAAGAATCACGTACCTATATTTGGTTTTTTTACCTTTTTGCTGGAGCGAATAAAATGTAGGCCCCCCTATTCGAGACTTTAATTCCGAATTTTCCACTTCTGAAGATAAGTAGAAATGCCCGATGGTTGAAAATAATTATACAGTACTAATATTTTAATTGATTGCCGTACATGTACTGTATCAGCCTGACTGTGTTTAAATTCAATAATTATTCAGGAAGTTTTGGTCAACCGGTAAAGCAATTGTGTTTTGATGTTAGTTAAGTTCAATTTAGGACAGGCGACTTTAAAAATTATATTGTGTTTAACTTTTTATTTTTCTATTTATTTATTTATTTGGTAAAATGTAGGCTAAGTTGTTAGTTGAAATACATTTAAGCAAACATCGGAAATTTAATAGCACTGGTAACGCGTTTTTAAGAGTATTTTGCAGCTGCATGACTAGCGCACCTTATTGATGTAAAAATGTAGTGGCAAAATGCATGCATAAACTTTTTCCTTTTTTAAATGCTTTTCGAAACAATTTTTCTTTTAATTTTTAGAAATGCTATGGTTAGTAGGAATTGTCATTGCATTTATTATTTTTTATTGGTATCGAAGCGTACCAGTTGGTCTTCCGCCTGGCTCGGCAGGAATTCCAATATTAGGGCATATTCCTTTTATGAACAGAAAACCTTATCGTACTTTTATGGCGTTAGGTAAAACATATGGAAATTTATATTAGTAAGTAAAAAATTATTTATAAAGCTTAGTTATTACAATTTTTAAGTTAATTCTAATCTTCGTCGTATGTAACAATTTAGTCTTTATTTTGGACGACAATTGATTATAATCCTCAATGACTTTCGTTCGATAAAACAGGCATTTATTTTCCAAGGAGAAGTATTTTCTGGAAGGCCACCAGTCTTCAAACTTTCATCGCGCCATGACGACAATCTCGGTATTAATACTTTGGAATTAATGTTTTCGAACTTTAGTTATTCCAATTGTTCGAAGGTATTAGTTCCAAGGATAACTCAAATAAATAAAAAAATACTGGTTAATTTATATAGAAAAAATAAATATTAAGTAAGACTGATTTATATAATATGTAGGCCTACAATACGTGTAAAAAAACAGCAAATTTAGCCCCTTTTTTAAAGAAATAATGAGACTTTTAACTCAAGGCTTATTCTCCATTAGCCCCTTTGTAAATTCGCCACTGGTATTACAGGGTTAATTGCTTCGCAATTTTTTCCTTTTATTTTTGTCTAACTTAAAAATCTACGTTACAGTGTTGGCAAAAATATTCATGAAAACCGCCTAAGTAGCCTATTTAAACACGGCAAATTTTTATTTAAAACAAAAATGATTGTGATTAAAAGCATTTCTATACAGTATAGTGTAAAATTTGAATTTGATTGTAATAATTATTTTAATGTTAGGTATAACTTCAACTGAAGGAGAATAGGCTATTGGCAACAACATCGACGATTTTTAATTAAAAATTTGAAAAACTGTGGAGTGACCGATTTAACCAACGAGCCTTTAATGCTGGTTTGAAAAGAAATTAAAACTCTAATCATAAAAAAAAATTTAACTTAAAAATTAAACTTTTAGGAGGAAATTAGCTATCTGATGAAAGAATTGCGAACACAAGTCAGTCAACCGATTGTAGTGAAAAATTTGTTTATAAAAAGCTTAGTTAAAATGTCATTATTTTTGTGTTTGGAAATCGTTTAGAATACGACGATCCAAATTTAAACGGCATTTTGAAATATTTGGATGAAATAATAGTACATTTACCAAATCTGTGTTTCTATCTGTTTTTTCCTTGGATCAACTGGATTCCATATTCGGAAACTTTATTTTATAAAAAGAAAATCAGGTTTAATTTATAGGAATTACTTAATAATTATTTTTAAGTCGTACGTTTAATTTTTTTTTAGAAAATGCAATGAAATGCTATTAAAAACAATTGGTAATTTAATTGACGATATGAAAAAACAAGAGGTGTTTGGCCAAAATAACAACTACATCCATGCTTACCTAAACGAACAAAATGAAAGAATGCAAAAAGGTGACGATACATTTTCAGGTAAACATTTAAATTAAATATATATTTTTTTAAAATTAGATTTTATTATTTTATTTTGATAGATACCGGGCTTGTGCACAACGTAAGAGATTTATTAGGAGCCAGTACAGAGACTTCCGCGACTACTTTGTTATGGGCAATGTTGTACATGACTAAGCACCCAATTGTACAAAAGAAAGTACAAAGGGAATTGGATTTGGCAATTGGAAAACACCGAAATCCTTCTTGGACTGATAGGATTAACACTCCCTACACTCAGGCCACACTTTACGAATTACAGCGAATTGTTAGTTTAAGTCCTTTGGGAATTCAAAGAAGGTTTTATTATTTTTCTAAAAAAAAAAAAAAAAATGGGGTTACGGCTGAATTATTAATTAATTATTATTAACAAAACAATTAATGATACATCGCTGTTTGTTTATCACATTCCAGCTGATGCGATGGTCATTCCGGTCATCATCAATGTCCATCATGATCCGGAAATATGGCCCGAGCCGTATAGATTTAGGCCACAAAGGTTTTTAGGAACCGACGGACAAGTGCTAAAATCGGAACATCTTATTCCGTTTTCAGTTGGTAAATTTACGAATTTTATTTGGTTTTTCTAATAATAATTATGAAATGTACTTCTTTTGAAAGGCAAAAGAGTGTGCGCTGGTGAACGATTGGCTCGAATGGAGTTATATTTGTACTTTACGTTTCTACTTCTTAATTTTGATTTAATTCCTCATGATGACATCAAACAAACTTTACAATCAATTCCTGGATTAACGCGTCAGCCGAAGACTAATCAAATTTGTTTCCGTGAGAGGTTATTTGAAATGGATTAATTGAAATATAATTGGATTTTTTTCTCGCAAAAATTATGTAAATTTTTATACTCTATACCCACACTGCTCTATACCATATTTATTACATGTAGGTTTAATATTTAACACTGCCAATCACATTTTACGTGAGATTACTAACTTTAGGGCATGATTAACCTCATTTAAATCATTATTTTTAATATACAGTAGCCTACTTTTTGAATTTCACGCAAGCACCAACATTAGAAAAGAGCGTAATTTAACTACTCATCTCAAAATGGAGCTTTAGTGAAAGTTTAAGAAAATAAAATCAATAGGAATAAGTTTAGCATAAAGATAAAAAAAAAAAACTAAAATAATATTAAAAATCAAAATAAGTGTAAGAAATCATATTCTAAACATATTTTTACATTGTTTATCAATGAGTAAGCACATTCTAATATTACTCTGCACATCTTTTAAGCTCCATCTCATTTTATGTTGAAAATTTTATAAAAACTGTTTGAAATATTTATAGAAAGACCTTTCAAAGCATAGTAAATACAAATATTTGATTTGCATGGTTTCAAGCGCAAAAAGCGCAATACCGGTAATTAACGTTATTTTCTATACTACCGGGTATTAAGTTTATTTAAATAAGTTTGGTTTACACTAATAATTTATTTATTTATAGAAAATTAACAAGATGGTTCTCAATCGCTCCATTTATTTTTTTTTTGCTGTGCCCAGTGGCGTAGCGAGGGTACATGGCGACCGAGGACAAAAATACCCTAAAAAATACAAAGATATTTAATAGAGAGAAATACAGTAGAGCGAATTTTTTTTTTGCATACAAGAACAATTTTATGATCGTTCTTTTGGACAAAATAATAAGATTTTTATCAATTTGTCTCAATTTTGGCGGTTTTTAGAGTCCCAACCCCGAAAAAAATGATGTTATATAACGTGTGTCCATAAATATACGACGTTTTTAAAAAGCAAATAAATAAGTCAAATTTGAACGAAATTGAATAATTTTTTTTAATATTTACATTATAACGACATCTCCGATTTAATATTAAAAAACAATTTTTAAAATATGACCTCTCCAACTGAGTCGGCACGTGTTAACTCAATTAGCAGTTTTTTCAGTTTAAAAAGCGAATAAACAAGTCAAATTTTAAAGAAAATAAATTAATTTTTTAATATTTAGTTACAACAACATCACCGATTTAACAATATGACACCTGGCATGTGACTTCCTCCACTGAGTAACTTGATTAGCAAAATTTTCAATAACTTTCTCATAGGCGTAGGCTAATTGCCAACATCCAAGCAGACACGTGCGAGAGAGTTTTTAGAAACTTCGTTACACGCGTTAACATGTGCCGACTCAGTGGAGGAGGTCACATGCCAAATGTTATTTTTCATTGTTAAATCGGAGATGTTGTTCTAACTAAATATTAAAAAATTAATTTATTTTCATTAAAATTTGACTTGTTTATTCGCTTTTTAAACTGAAAAAACTGCTAATTGAGTTAACACGTGCCAACTCAGTTGTAGAGGTCATATTCTAAAAATGGTTTTTTATTATTAAATCGGAGATGTCGTTGTATGTAAATATTAAAAAATTTATTTAATTTCGTTCAAATTTGACTTATTTATTCGTTTTTTAAAAACGTCGTATATTTATGGACACACAGAACATATAGGCCTAACAAGGTAGTAAAGAAGCGTCGAGCTTGCGAAGATAAAATTATGTTTGTTTGTTTTGAAAAAAATAGACAAATTTTGGCCACTTTTTGGACAAAATAATAAGATTTTTAACAATTTTTCTCCATTTGTCTCAATTTTGGCGTCCTTTTCGGTTGCACCCGGTGACAGTTGTCTCCTATTTATCCCCTCTCCCTACGCCGCTGGGTGTCCATAGCAGCAATATTATTAGTGCAAAATGTTCCGCTTAACTAACACTCCAATTAATAAATGTATTTCCTTTATAATTATTCCCATAGCGTATATACTGTATAATTTCCGAATGTGGTGTTAGTAATGATTGTCGAGATTATAAAAGATAATTAAAGTGGTGTGCCGCTAATTGTGGTGGTCGAGAAAAGTTGATATACTTTAATAGTATTTATTGACTATTCTTTTTATTCATCACAAGTTATTATTTCGTCCTAATTCGACGATTAGTTGGACAATACTCGGCGTACTCTTCCCAAGAACAACCCCTGTCGGAACAACATTCGTCCATGATACCTCGTTTCACGCGCCTTAATTTGCCGTCTTTTTTTTCAACCTCTAAAATATCACTCTCAGATTCTGCAACTAAAATATTCAAATAAAAATATGCCGTACGGCAACACATTATTTTTCAATATTAAAAAAATCGAAAGTTATACAGAAGCGCTCAATATATAGTATAAAAAAATAAATAAGAGGAAATTGGTTATAATAGATTATTGTTATTGTGCGTAATTAAAAACTTTTTCAATAAAAGACATCTCAAAACCCTAAAAAAAATTAAGACGTGAAAATTGCGCCTATACGTAATTATATAAAATTTTAAACATCAAAAATTATGGTTTGAACAGACAATTTATGTATAAGAATTGCAGATGTCGATGAACTTTAATAAAGTAAAATAAAAAGGGAAAATGATAATTATCAAAAATAATTTAAAAAAAAAAAGTTAATCGATTTTAGTGCTGTTATTTGAGGATGAAACTGGTAAAATGAAACTGGGTAATTTAACAACAATAATTATTAGAATGTAAATGTATACAGTATTCAGTGAAACCCGTTTATAGTGCGCCCGCTTATAGTGCGATTTTTGCCCGGTTCCTTGGACAACGCCATTGGCTGCAGTGTTAAAAAACCGCTTAAAGTGCGCCTGCTTATAGTGTGATCCCGAATATAGTGCGACCATATTTGGGTCCCCAAAGATTAAAACGTGTATATTAAGTCCGCTTATAGTGCGCTCCACTTAAATTAATTTTAAAAAAAAAACTCATTTCAAGTATAGGAATTTTAATGATTGTAAACTTTCTGAACAGTTTTTTCGTGCCAATTACAGTATGCATGTAAAGAAAAGTCCAAAAAAAAAATATATTTTTTTGAGTAAATTTTTCGTTTCACCATGGTTTCACTAAGAAAATACTTTAGTTACAATTATTTTTAACACTTTCTGAATATAGTGCGATTTTTTTTCGGTCCCTTGAATCGCACTATAACCGGGTTTCACTGTATATGTATAAAAAAATAATCGCAAATAAGAAACAAAAACTTAAATTTGCGTAATTAATAATTTGTAAATGTTGAGACCAGGTTCAGACATATTTTCAATTAACTAAATTAAATTAATAAAAATTAAAAAGCATAATTTCTTCAAACATTCACATTTATAAAAACATTTGCAAGTTTAAATATAGTCAAAATTAAAATTTTTAGTTAATAAACTTAAGAAACATTTTATTTGTAAACTTTGAGCCCAGGCTCAGACATATTTTCAATAAATTAAATTAATAAAAATTAAAAAGCATTTCTTCAAATAATTACATTTATAAAAACATTTGCAAGTTTAAAAATAGTCAAAATTAAAATTTTTAGTTAATTAATAAATGAATGGATACTAGGCATGCTATAATACCTGTACGTTGTTGAGATGGTATTGGTTGACTTCGACGTGCAACTTTATAGATGTCATTCACGCATACCGTTTCCATATGTGAAACTAAATCATGGTAGCATCTTCGATGACGTTCGCTGTGCCACAATCGACGCCATTCCGACGTAGTGCTATTAAAATTAATTAACACGCGTATATTATTTTCAAACGTTTACTTAATAATAATAACAATGGGTATTGCAATTAAAAATATTACCGTGTGTTGAAGTTATTTGCGCGGCATTTGAAATCGCAATAAATCATGAGCACTGTTAAGACCACAAACGACTTGAAGCACACTTTCATTTCTGCATTTTATTAAAAAAAAAAAAAAAACCTTAGTAGATTAATGCTCGAGCATGAAATTATGACGTTGAAATGAATGAAAAATTAAACCTGGAAAGCAAAGAAAAACAAAAGAAAAACAATTTTGCTAGGTTGATCCTTTAAATCCTTTGAGAAAAATATTTGACTATAATTAAAATTATTAACTTGAAAAACAACGTAGACAAATTTACGAAAATAATAATTTTTTAACGCAATTTATATTTTTTCGAAGTAGTTTTAGTTTATCTATTTCTTCCTTTATTAAGAAATAATTGAATTAATTAGTTTTTACTACGAAATTGCAATTCACAATTTATTTTTTCATGCATTATTCATGTATTCCTACGGTATTAATAATTAAGATGTGACATAGTAAAACGTTCCTCATAATAAATAAATAAATGCAATAATTATTAATGTTGCAGTATTTTATTGTGATTATAATTTGATTTTTAGCCCGCTAAATTAAAATTAATCACTTACCCTATCAATCAGTTTCAGAATATATTTGAAAATAACGCGTACACAAATGGACAGTTGAACGGTCAAAAAATTATTCACGTTCATTTCAAATTGAAAATTGTTCATCTCATTTAAAGGTTTTTTTCTAGCGCAATTTTCTTAATACAAGTGAGATGACGTCATTAAACGACTTTCGATTCGAACTCGACTTGGATTTTCGAGTGTGCATTTCTAGTGGATAATAATTTTTATCGTAAATTGCGGGGCTTTGCTGATGAGGCACTGATAGCTAAAATGACACAACTAACATCGCCTTATAAAATGCAATCCTAAAAAAAAACATTTTTATCCTAAAATTTTGATAGATAAATCATGTAAAACAAATAATTTGGACTGAATTTAAGGCTAATACGCAAAATTGCCTAAAATTGAGAAATTACAGTGCATTTAATACCGGGTGACCGAAATGTAAAGATCCAACTTCCGCCTGTTATTAAAAAAAAACTAGCAAAGATAAAATTTAAAAATGGTACCATTTTACAGAGAAACTCAGAGAGTTTTTTCTATAAAAAAATAATTTCTTAGTTATTTCAATAAATATCAAAAAAACCTAAAAATTCAAAAGGTTACTTTTAACGCTGCATCAATGGCATTCATTTTACAGCATAGAGAGCGTTCAAACTTGCGTAATTTTAAACGTAAAAATTTATCTTAAAAAACTCACAATATCAAAATATTATTACATTTGTAACAATTTATTAAAAAGTTATCTTTCTTTGAAAAAAAAAAATTTTTAATACCAGTATTCTCTAAAAAAAAGTATTAGCATGGAAAATTATCTTTCTGAAAAAAATAATTTTTTGAATTTTAACTTTTTTTAATATTTTTTGAATTAACAAAAAAATTATTTCTTTACACAAAAAACTTTCTGAGTTTTTCTGTAAAATCGCATTATTTTTATCTTTGCTAGTTTTTTTTAAAGCAGTTCGATCCTTACTTTTCGGTCACCCGGTATTATAAAAAAAATATCATATTTTTGGTATTGATATTAAATAAAATGAAAGAAACTAGAATTGAGTTTTAAAAATGTTCCCATGTTTCACTTTTTTTCTCAACCCCTCAAAAAGTGTCAATTATTTCCTCTCGCAAGAACTTAAATATAGACAACATGCTATGCTGAGCAAATGTGTAACCAAAACAACCAGATACTTTTGTTAATTTTTTTTTTGTTGCTACTTTCAACTTTCTATTGGAATTAATAAATCGTTAATTAACGGTCGTAAAAGATATTTTTTTCTGATAAAAGGAAAACAAACTAAACTACATTAATATTAATATAATCTTATCATGATATTAGAATAATTTTTTTATAAAACAAAGACATGAAATATTACGTTGACCCGGAAGTTGGCGATAATGATGATGAGACTGACCTCATTTTAAAACAATAACGGACATATCATGTGACATCACGAATATTTTTATTTCAAAAAAAAAAAAAAAATGATGACACAAATACTTGATTTGAAAATGAATTGCAATGTCAATGTTGACAATGTCAAGGACTTGAAACAAACCCGTGCCACGCACGCGCAATGATTGATTGCGCGACAACATTTCCTATGCCAATTAAATGTTTACTCGCCGATATTTATGTACAGTATAAATTAATTAAAATTATAATAATTAATCATTAGATATTTTATTGTTTATTTTCTTTATAAAAATAAAGTGCAATTTGATCGCATGAATGGGTTCAACACCAATTGCATTAGAAAACAATACTAATTTTTATTTTTATTTTATAAAAATTGCCTATACTGGTAGGCTACAATATAAATAAATTTAAATAATTTAAAATAAAAGTATGATTTGCATTTATTTATTTTTTTCAACAAAAAAAAAAAAAAAAACGTTTATAGTTAACGTTATGAAATAGTTTTCTCAACTTTGTTGTATCCGGTATAATTTTGTTAATTTTACCGTACCCGCTAAATGTTTTTAAATGATTTTATTACTTTCACCGTTTACGCTAAATGCCATCAGATTTAAAATAATAACTTTTCCAATAATAACTATAAGATTGACTTTTATTTTCAGAAAACGTATTTACGGAAATTATATTTACATATAAGAATTTTTTTATATTTTGAAGTTTGCCATTTTTATAAAGTTTGGAAAATTTGGGGAAAGAAAATAATTACTGTACTAACTTGTGTTTAATTACTAGCAATTAAAAATAATTAATGTGCAGCCAAAAAGTATTTGCTTAATTAAAAAGCAATATTTTGGTAATCTGATCTTAAAGCCAAATTTGCGTTATTTACATGACTAGTATTTTATTTACGGCATTGTGATAAATCTCTAAAAATGATGGCATATTAAAAATAAATTTTATTTCCATAATGCAAGTCATAAATTTACTTAAAATTATTAAGTAAATATTAGCGTAGGGTGTTAACACTTAAGAGAACATTATTTTAAGGGTGTAGAGGATAATATATCCCACTACAAAAAACAATAGATTTTAGCGCACGTATTTCACCTTTTCAAAAATAGAGGATTGAAAAGTTAGTTCCTGTTTATTTACAAGGGCGGATGTAATATAGAAAGGGCAGTCTACTAACGCTTTTTTTTTCTCTCTCTTTATTCTTCTTCTTAATGGAATTTCTTAAGTGTAAATAATTACAGCATAAAAAAAATGTACATCAATTTTTTTCGCCACCCAAGGAAGAAAATATTTATACTGGTATTTCGTTTCTCCCGTTATTTTGTTCAAAAGACGGATTTCAAAAAAATCCCTTACGGTATTCAAAAGAAAAAAAAAATAAACATTTTTTTTAATGTCTATAAAACAAAGGCTACCGAAATAAAAGGAGAAAAAAAAAAACAGTTTGACCTCGTGAACTAAAATAATGTAGAAGATGACGCAAGAAAATGGAAAATGTAAATATTTGGTTTTGATGGGCAATAGAAATGGGTGAGTGGGTGGTTAAGCAGGGGATGTGGGTGGGTGGGTAGGCAAGGGGTGGAATCATTAAAATGATGCGCACAAGGGCAAAAAAAAAAAAAAAAAAAAAAAGATGTTATGTCGGACAGATTAACCTTGTACTTGACCTCCATCACACTTCACTAATCAACTGAGTTTGCCATTCGCTCTCGCCTTTTACCTTCAATTACAACAAACTACATTCAAAATAGATAATTATTATTGCAATGCTAATAGTAATAAATCGTTCACAGCTGAGAAAATCGTCAGACATTATTTATCAAAAAACTACCGTAATCGATCAAATTACTTTTCTATGCTTAAAATATTCAAATTTTCATTTAAACGGAGATATTATAATACATGTACAGTGTATTCCATTGAAATCCATAATTTTATTCTTTAAATTTTCAAGTAGTTTTATTATAAATTTTAAAAACATTTATTCAAAATTCTGAACTTTTTAAATACACCTGGTACTGTTTTTACACGGATTTTTTTTATACCAATTTTGAAATAACACGGTTTTTTAAACAATTTCAAAAATATTTTTTGCTTATTTTTGGAATTTTTCATACCTTTATTTATGTATTAATTATAATTTGATAATACTGTATGTATTTTTCGGTAGCCCTTATAACATTATAATGTCGCAGAATTCCCCCAATACATTTTTTACACGGATTTTTTTTATACGAATTTGAAATAACACGGTCTCAAAATAAAATTTCATATTATTCTTTTTACACGAGAAATTTTGAAATAACACGGTTTTTTAACCAATTTCAAAAATATTTTTTGCTTATTTTTGGAATTTTTCAAATTTTTCATTCCTTTATTTATGTATTAATTATAATTTGATAATACTGTATGTATTTTTCAGTACCGTAGCCCTTATATAATGTCACAGAATTCCCCCATTACTTTTTTTACACGTGTTTTTCAGGAACGTATCCCCCGTGTAAAAACAGTATTAGGTGTAGGCCTACCGGTATTAACTTTTAAAAAAAATTTTTTAATAATGATTCTGTTGTTGTTGTTGTTGATAAAATAATGGAAGTTTCCACACTATGCTAATTTTAAATTTCGATAACTTGCAAACATCCGGTAAATATTTCGTGCTCACGTTTGTTGGTTAGGCTAACACCAATTGATAGTTGTTTTCAATGAGACATTTTGTCCACCACTGCCCTGACCTTTTCCATGTGGAAAACCAGTTGTAAAATAAGCTTATCGTTGTTTGAAATCGTGTTGACCGAGATGAGCTCGACACACCCTGTCCTAGGGCTAACGTTGGTTTCAAAGACGCTGCCAATCCGGAAGTGGCTATTACAAAACGGAATCCACTGTGTTTGGAAATTACATTACAATCTATATATAAAATAATAAATAAATAATAATAAAAAAAAAGCTGTGTACTCTCATAAGTTGTTTCGATTGATGATGATGATGAAGATGGTCGACAGGTCAAAATTAGGTCGATCAGTCATCGGATCATATGGTCAAATCATCCGCTCTTGCTGATTTTAATCAATATTCAAGCATATCAATAAATGGTAATGTCGATGTGCGTGCGAATTAAATTAATAATTATTAGAGAGTGAGAAAAACCAAAAAAAAAAAAAAAAAAGTATGGTACACTATGCTATTTTTTAAGTAACCTCGAATGTTTCTAATGTATAGGGTCTTCGTTAGAAAGCGATAGTTTTGAAACATGAATAAATCAGCCGAATTTTAATGCAAATGAATTATTTGTTTTATATTTACACTCGTTAACACCTTTCATTTAATAATAAAAAAACAAATTTTAGAATATGACCTCAACAACTGAGTCGGCATGTAGGCTATTAATGCGCTCAAGAAAATTTGAAGAAATTTGCATTAATCGTATGGTAGATGCCGGCACGTGCCGAGATATAGTCGGCAGCTGCAGGATGGAAGTCCGCATAAGCTTTAGCCGTCAAAGTGAGCGTTTGAGCACGTTAACACGTGCCGATTCAGTTGTAGAGGTCATATTCCAAAAATTGTTTTTTATTATTAAATGAGAGGTGTTAACTAATGTAAATATAAAAAAAGATAATTCATTTTTGCTAAAATTTGGCGGATTTATTTATGTTTTAAAACTATCGTTTTCCAACGAAGACCACCCTATACATGTAGGCCTACATGCACTTTTTCATTCACAATTTTCCATAGACCAATGCAATCTGGCGATCTGGAGCGAGAAAATAAATCTGTCTGTACGGTAGTTTTCCTTGATAGATACAACAGAGGCAAAAGTGCTTAAGCCACGAAGTTTTAGCGACTTTTGTCTCTGAAATGTACGATGGACCGGTGGTCACTCTACACGGTGTCCGTAAAAAAAATCGTTCGAACAATACTGAATTAATATTAGTTCTTTATAATAATCAAAATATTTTAACGACACATGGAAAACTTCATTTTAAAAGACTTTTTTTTAACATTGGATTGTTCTGTTATGTGTTTAAAATATCCACTTCCGGTCTCAACACAAGCAGTAAAACGCATCATGCTCACCCATAGTTATGCTCTGCATTGATTCCAGCTTCATCGAATTCGTCTCATGCGTTGGTCCACTTCTTCAATAAGCCAGACATATATTAAATAGAATATGGGGTGTGATGTAAGAAAAGATTCACGAGACAAAATAACGAGAAATGGAAGTGCAGGTACCTATGTAGCTGAGACAAGGACAATTGAGATTAGGCTATAGTGTGTCCGTAAATAAACGAAGCTTTTAAAAAGCGAATAAACCAGTCAAATTTTAATGAAAATGAATTAAGTTTTTAATATTTACATACAACAACACCTCCGATTTAATGATAAAAAACAATTTTTAGAATATGACCTCTCCATCTGATTCGGCACGCGTAAACGTGCTCAGGCGCTCACTTTGACGGCTAAAGCTTTTTGCGGATTTGCAGCCTATACTTGCCGACTGCATCTCGGCACGTGACGGCATCTACCATAGGATTAATGCAAATTTTCTCAAATTTCCTTGAGCGCATTATTACGTGCCGACTCAGCTGTAGAGGTCACATTCTAAAAATTGTTTTTTATTATTAAATCGGAGGTGTTGTTGTAAGTAAATATATAAAAAAAAATTATTTTCATTAAAATTTGATTTGTTTATTCGCTTTTTAAAAGCTTCGGATATTTACGGACACACTATAATAGATTCAGAGCGGCGCATGGGGAGTGGTGAACTCGTTTTGCTGCTTATGTTGTGACCGTAAGTAAATATTTTAAACGCAGAATAGGACAATTCAATGTTAAAAAAAAAATCATTAATGTAAAGTTTATCCATGTGTCATTAAAATATTTAGATTATTAAAAGGATTTAATACTAATTCAGTATTGGACCATTTTCTTACGGACACCGTGTACAAATCTCAATAGGCCTACACGTTTAGTGGCCTTAGCTTAGTATAAAGTTGTACAACTCTCATGGAGTTTTGCAGTCTACGATAAAACTGAATGACTAACGTATGTTTGCGATCATCGTATAAATGTAGGCAAAGTGTTTATTAAATTAACAATTCGCATACAATTGACTTGTTCGATAACATCAAATGTGTTGTTTTTTTGTTGAGGCAGACGTAGCAAGTGTTTTAAAATCCTTCACACGTAATTGTTGATATGCAAATTACATTGTATCAAGGTTGAGCAGTACGAGATACTTATTACGCGATGGAGGAAAGAAAGCAGGTGGGAAGAAAACAAAACAACAAAAAAATGAATCGAGATGCGAAAACAAAAAAATTGTGTTTGAAGGAATAATAAGAAAATCGACCCGGTGACCCAGTTGCACTATACAACTCGGCATTCTCGAGAAAATATTTCGGACAAATTATTATTATTTTCGGTCATATGCACGCGCCGCGTCCCTAATTTCCTCGCTTTATCAAAATTATTATGCGACTGACTAAATGATTGATGGTGCAGCAGCAGTATACTGGAGCGACCTCTTTGCACAAAAATGCTGGAAATAGTTGCAATTATTCACTTCATCTCTCGCCACTTTGTTTTACTTCCTTTTATTCAACATTTTTGCATAAACGAATAAAATGTCGATAAAACGAAGTTGTGGATAGCGAACAAATTCGGCACGTTGTATAATATTGTACGGTATTCGTTGTAAAATAACTAAAGGTTTTACAGCAAGTAAAGCGCTTAATAAAACTTCGTTATAGACGAATTAGTTCGTTATAAGAAACGCTTTTTATAAAGAGTGTCCCAGAACAATGTACCCACATGCAAATTTTAAAAAGCGAATTAAAATAATATTATAGCAATGTGTAGTACGTAGATTTAATTGCATATAACAACAATCACAGTGGAAAGTTTTTCTCTCCCCTTAAAATATTTTTACCAGGCGTGGGTTTTTGGAAAAAGTGCAAAATTTGCCTTTTTTTTTTGGCAAAATAATGCGATTTTATAATTTTTCTTAATTCGGAGGCTCCCTTGACTTACAAGGCCCTTGGCGAGCGCATTCTGCGCCTATTGGGTAATCCGCCACTATTTTCTTACATCATTGAACAACCATTGGTAGGGTAGAATTTGATAATAATTATTTCATTATAAGGGATTTAAACTGGACACAGGAGCGCCCAATGAAGCAAAGCGTCAAAATTGAGAACTTTTGTTGAAAAGTTTATTATTTTGGCAAAAATTAAGTTAATGCGTCCATTTTTCTAAAAAAAAAAAGAAGCTCGTAAGTGTAAATTGGGGGTGTTTAATGCGAGGGTCATGAAGAACAACCTGGGCCCTGTTTCATAATGCGATTTTCGTAATTATATTAGTGTTTTGTTCAATGTACTCTGACCCTGATAGTTAG
>JAQGAY010000104.1:0-51831 GCA_034698085.1 Polydesmus angustus
TAAGATGAGTGCTATTGGCGGGGGTCAAATTAAAAAAAGAAAATTTCGATTTTTGTTTTTTGCCTCTCCTGAAAAATAGTGTTTTTCGAGTTGTGACACTGTTCATCTCGGGGTGCGACTTGCTCGCTCTGTACCAGGCTCTGGACGAGGAAGAAAAGTTTGAGGAAAATAAGCACGTTTCAATCGTAGAATTTTTTTTTAATAATTTACATTATGTACTGTTTTTATTGAGTTACGAACGATAAAGTTCGAGTTTTTGCCAAAAGGAAAGATACAAAATGAATGCGCATTATTTATTTATTAATGCGGTAGAGATAAAATGTTGTTTGATATGTCCCTTATGGCGAGTGCATGATTGGATAAGCGCCATCTAGCGTTGAGCTATACAGATTCTCGCTGGATAAAGATGCCGGAAAAAAATGTTAAAATTTTTTGGAAGAACATCAATTGGAACAAAATATTAAATTTTCAATGTGTTAGAAGATAATTAATACTATTTATTAATAGTGTACATTTCCATATTGGGAAAACTTATCAAAATTAAATAAAATAATATACAACTACGGGTACTTTAATTGTATCAAAAAAATTCTCATTATAAATTTACAGTTTTCTAAAAAAAAAATTAAATTAAAATACTGCGATATCAAAACAAAATGCCAAAAACATACAATTTAATACTCATTACATGTATTTAAGATTTTTTAAATAATCGCGGGTAAATTTTTAAGCTTATTTGACTTGTCACTAGATGTCGCTACTATAGCAGGAATTTCCTCAATGAGTAATAATTTTATTTTGTGATAAAATACATCAACATTTTTGAAAGAAAATGAGTGTTGTTTTTGTCAGGAAATGAATTTATCTTTTTCTTTTATTAAGATATGAGTGATTGTAATGGATGTATTACTTTTAAATGAGTAATTTTTAATACAACGCTACACCTGAACGATTTATAATACTGTACAATTATAATATTTATCGTAATTTGTGCCAATAAAAAATAAACAAGGCTACTATAAAAGCTTCTCAAGTGCAGACTAAAACTTCAATTTTAATTACGTAAACATTTTATTAATCTTCTTTTCAATATTTTTTATTTATTGACAGAAGAGGAAAAATAAATAAAAGGAGAAAATCCTACGCTCCTCGCCCACTCGTGGGTTATTTTTTTCTAGTTAGACAGTATCGCCATCTATCGTCCGTTCGCCAAGGTAAATATGAGTCACATGACTCTTACGTCATAATAAAATCCGTTGATTGTCATGAGTATGCGTTGTTGCAGCAAGCGCCGTATTATAGGTAGCGATGGTGATGTATAGTAGATAAAAGTAGTGTCGGATAGCGCAGCTGAAGAAGAAAAAGAAGGAAGCTTATCTTATCGGTGGGATAACAGGAATATATCGATGATAAACAGCGTCGAATTACAAAGGTAAGCCCGTGAAATATATCGATAAATAATTAAGCGACGAAAGACAAGTGGAAATCGTGTGAAAAAGGTGTGTTGATTGCCGCGTTGAGTCGGGGGGACCCCGCCCTCCCCGTACTTGATAGAAAAATGGCGGCGCGACCAACGATCATCGCCCAGAAACGTCGTTTTCGTCAATTTTTAGCCCGCGCCAATACATATTTTTTTTCTCTCAGCGCGTCGAAATGCATAGCGAGAAAATAATTCGTTAAGAGTTTAATGTTTACAGCCGTTTAAAGAGAAACGATGGAAGAAAATGTGCGTCTAGGCGTCGGCAGGTGAGGCGGAAGAGGCACGGCCCTAATACACTTCTCAACCTTCGTTTTCAACTCCACGTTTTTATAATACTAATCGTGATTTTTATTCTTTTTCCGAATAGTATTTTCTATGAAAATTAAACCCCCTAACGTTCGTAGTATTTTTAATTTGATTGTAGCAGTTGATGAGAGTTGAATTGTCTCGTGTGATCCAAGCTGATTTCGCCTTTGAACAATTCACCTTTATACCTGAGGTTTAACGAGAAGCCCTATTTTTTTCCCTTACTTTTGATTTGCATTATTTTTTTTATTATTATTATTTATTACTGTTTAAATATGTAAATTATATTTTTTTATTTTTACTTCGCGGTTGAAGTACGCAACTGGAGTTGTAAGATGTGTAAATGGTTTTTTGGTATGATAAAAACAAATTAAATGTAGCCGGTTTGCAGGTTGCGTTTAGCAGTGTGGTTAACGCGATGTGTGTGTGTAAACGTGGAATGCAGCATTTTCCTTCCCCCTTTTTTTTCTTTTTTTTTTTTTTCTCCTACTTACCTTTTCTTTTTATTAACAGGTGAAAATGCCGTAGAAACAGATATCAAAACCGGTATCGTACCTTTATCTCCCTCCACAGTGTTAATAACTCCTTTATCTACGTTTACACGGTCAACATTTAAGATTTAAGTATGATATTTTTGCTACTTGAAAGGGCTTTCAACTTTATTTTCAGTCAAAATACACAAAGATTTTTTTTTTTTTAAAAAATACTACTTTTCATATTTATTTATTTTTTTTTTATTATAGATAAAATAAAAAGTTTGGTTTCATTTTCGTGAAATTGTACTTAGTTCACGGAGTTTTTATCGGTCATTAAAGCGTAGAAAATCGATTGAATAGAAGGAAAGTTTTCTTGAACTTCACATACATTTTTAGAAAGTCAAATTATTTCATTTATTTACACTTTAATTTATTATTATTATTTTTACTGGCAATTGTTTAATATTTTCGTAGTTATTATAAATTATACGCAGGAAGTTGAAATATTTATTTCCATTATATTTGAAGGCGGGTAAATTATTATTTAACTAAATTACTCGGTTATTATAAATGAGAACGAGTTTGAGATTTTGTGTTTGAAAAATTGGAAAGGGAACGAATTATAAACATAAAGAATACATTTTTAGATTTAATTTCTCTTAAATTTTGAGTTTGTTTAATGCAAATGAGGGAGATGAATGCGAACGTAAGTTACGTAACGAACGTGTCTGAATATTAATTTTGTTATTTAATATCGAGGACGAGTTCGGTTAAGAAAATGTGAACTGTCAAGAATGGTTAATTAATTTGAAACGGATAAACTAGGCTATGTTTAATTCCATACGATAATAAGTAGCATTTCTTTACGTGTTTTTTTTTTTATATATTTATTTATTTAAAAAGTTAATGATCGCATGCTCAATGTATTATTAAAAGACTTTATGTAGGCTAAGTGATTGATGCGCGCACAGTATTACACGTACGGTACTGCGTTTTGCATTATTTTTGAAAGACGAACTCTATGTAGTATTTAATGTCGAACACGTGTTAGTTCGCACAAAGCCAATAACATGGGTTTCGTACATGGACTGACCACTCTCCATGATAATTGACCCCGTTTAACTGATCGGGGTTTTTTCCCAATTTGGTTCGAAGCACGAGACCATAAAAATTGGATCTGGAGCTTGAACTCATCTTGTTGCTACCATGTTATTAATATTTATTTTTTTAAATATTATTATCGTATATACAGTATTGTATTTTTTTCTTTATAGTTTTTGCCTTTAGATGCGGCTAATGGTGTCATGTCAAAATCTTTTTTTTAATTCGCGCTCCGTTTTTCGTGACGTCGGCTTTGCGGACGACTATGCGCACCCTACGGCCTTCGAAAGAGGTTGCGGCTTCACTTAACGTTGTCCTGTCAATTACGCTAATTGCTCTTCATTTCGATTGACCAAAAACTAGTCGCAACTTCATTTTCTCTGCTCTCTTATTTTTTTCGACTTTGTTGGGCATTCGAAAGTTAAAATAATTATTTTATGGCTATTATGAAATAATATTATTTAATGTGCATAATCTAGTGCGTAGCGGGGTTAGCGATAATTAGAACGATTCCGAATTCAGATCAGATAACTTAATTTTTTTTTAATGTTGTAATATCGAGATTACACAATATTGTTTTTTTTTTGGTATGTGTACATAGGCTATTCCATTTCTGCTTTTCAAAGTCATTGAGAAATGGAATAAAATGATGGAGATAGCAGATGGAATTGAGTGTCACTTTACAATTAGCAAACGTAGTTGGGTGAAGAAGAAAAAAAATGTAATGTTATTATTCGTATAAGATGAATAGAGTTGAGCGAGAGAACCCGAACCGAACCCCTCAATCGTTTCTATCTGTTTCTTTCTTTTTTTTTTGCGTTTGTGCTTTAGTTGCTTCATTAAGAACGTGACCTTTAATCTCGTGAATTATTCTATGGTCATGAAAAGAAATTGGGTTTGTGGCGCGGAAATATCTGTCTCTCAGCTGTGCATTCAGCATTTGATTAGAAGTCACTTGGTACGGTACTGTATAGTGACAGTAGAAACAAGATATATAGATGGACTGGTAATACAACTCACAGGAAAAACGTGGTCATTTAACGAGGTAATTCCAATAGATGGCGCCACGGTCTACTTCTCACTTTTCACGTTACTGTAAGCTATATCTATGGCTACATTAAATAAATTTCATTGTTTTTAAATAATTATATAATGTATAAAAGTATTATTTTTAATTAATTTTAAATTTAACATTTCTAATATATCATATAGTCAACGTTTTTAAAGAAATTACCATTGAAATAAACAGAATTTTAAAACATAATATAGGATATTGTAGGAGGTTCGCTGGATGACGCTAGTTTGGAAACAAATATAAATCAGTTGAATTTTAATAAAAATGAATTATTTTTTTATTCTTACATTAATTAACACTTCGCATTTAATAATAATAAAAAACAATTTTTGGAATATGGCCTCTACAACTGAGTCGGCACGTGTAAACGCGAGCTCACTTTGACGGCAAAAGCTTTCGCGGACTTCCAGCCTGCACCTGCCGACTGAACCTCAACATGTGCCGGGCCCAGTGGCGTACCGAGGGGGGTAACGAATGGAGACAACTGTCTCCAGGCGACACCGAACAGGGGCGCCAAAATTGAGACATTGAAGTGAAGAAAAATTATTAAAATTTTTATTATTTTGTCCAAAAAAGGGCAAAAATTTGATAATTTTCTCAAAAAATTTTGCGCCTCGCTTGCTTTTGTATAAAGTATATTTTTCTGTTCTAAGGCGGAGGGGGCGCAAAAATTAACTTTGTCCCCGGGCGCATTGTACCTTCCCCCCCGGGCTCCTCCCCTCTCCCCCCCGTTACGCCACTGGTGCCGGCATCTACGAGCGTACCATTGGATTTATGTCAATTTCCTTGAGCGTTTTATCGCGTGCTGACTCAGTTGTAGAGGTCATATTCCAATATTCTAAAAAAAAATTATTGTTAAATGCGAGGTGTTAATTCATTAAAATTCGACTGATTAAATTCGTTAAAAAAATAATTCATTTTCATTAAAATTTGACTGATTTATATTTGTTTCCAAACTAGCGTTATCCAGGGAACACCCTATTATAACCTATATTTTGTTTTAAAATTCTGTTTATTTCAATGGTAATTTCATTAAAAACATTAACTAAATAAATTTAATTATTTTTAAATAATTATATAATGTATAAAAGTATTATTTTTAATTAACTTTAAATTCAAAATTTCAAATATCTCACATAATGTAGCCTACAGTAATGTGAAAAGTGAGAAGTAGACGGTGCTGCCATCTAGCGGGTGTGGCCTCGAAAAGTTGCCAGCTTTTTAAAGAAAAGTCTATGGAGTTGTATTACCAGTCCATCTATATATCTTGGTAGAAAGGAGCTAGCGAGGCTTAGGTGTAATTGAATGCCGTTGTACAGTAATAGTAGATGAAACGTATTCATTTCACGACATGTACTAGTTATTGGCGCAGTCTGGAAGAGCTGACGCGTTAAATGACGAGTTTTAAATGCGATCGACTAATCGCTTGTTTTTAATTAATTACAATTGCGTCGATCTTTGAACGGCACGAGTTATGTCTGTCGCTTTATTGAGAATGATTTGAAATATCAAAAAAAAAAAAAAAACTACAGTAATTGCGTTATCTAATTGCTTGAGAAATTAATTACACTACTGTATTGCGAATGAATGTTAAATAGCACTTGGAAAAGCGTACGGTCGTCGGTTGGAGTTTACGGTCACGCAATAGTAGAGATAGAAAGCGGAAATTGGTGCCATTTTATGAAGTTGTTATACAGTAGCTAAGTGACTTGAGGCTAGCAAAAATAGACCCTGGAAACATTTTGAAATTCCTATGGGTGTATTTCGTTTTCACTTTTTTTTCTCAATCGCGGTTGAACAACTTAATCTTCATTTAAGATTTTTTTTTTTTTAGTAACGACTGAGGTGTTACTGAAATGATACTGTATTAAATTTTCTCAAGCAATGATTGAGTTCAATCGACCTTAAACCAAATCAAAATTTAAACGAGTTTAAAAGGATGCGGGCGCAAATCTACAAGAATTATACAGTACCGGTACAGTATTTTAAAGAACTTGATGGCACCCCATGGTGCGCTGCTAGTACAGCACCGCCGTTTCGCTTTGATCTGGCGCACTCTGCATCATAGCTTACGAAGTTACGATCATAGGTTACGCCAACATGGGCGATAACACGCGAAGAGTTTAACATGGCATGGAGCCACCGAAATTGGTGGTGTACGATCGCATGTGTGCCCAACATAGATTTTGTCGTGTCTTATAACACACTTGAGATTAGAATAAAAACGAGATTTAAATTAAACTAGATCTTTTGGTGGCGGCGAATTATAAATAAAAGTATTTCATTGATCGGAAAATAAAATTAAACTAGTACACTAGTATAAAGATGATACTGTACATGAGATGTTTCTCAAGCAATTTTGGTTTTGTTTATTTTTTTTAAAAAATAATTTAAGTAACATAACTTCCGTGTTTTTGGGACGAAGGGTGGGTTAAATATTTCGGTTTTTATTAATTTTGTTAAAATTAGGCTATATGTTTGAATTTTAGTTTAGATTAAAAAATTCCAGGTAATTAGCTTTTAAAGAAAATGTATATTTTAGCTTTTGTGACAACTGATTATCCACAAATGGTACTGTCATATTTTTATTTTGGTTTATGAAATATAGGATTTATTGATAAAAATACAGTACACTGGAATTATATTTTTTGGCTGCTGGAGCATTGTATTTATTAAGTTGATTATGACGTTTCTGTTAAATATCTCCCAAATTGACGACGAATAAAGTAAGGTTTATACGGGAAGTAGGCGATGATTCTACCCGACGTAAGAGGCTAGATTTATAAAATAAAAAAAAAAGATGCAACAGTTATTCATCATCACAATATTATTACTAGGCTTTTACTACATTTTCCTAGAACATAAACTTCTCTCCAGTGGCGTTTGCTGAATAATTGAAAATGTGTTTACAGTTTATTTCCAGCGTGCCGGGCACTCCCAATCATTTCCATAAATGTAAATGGAGATGCGCAGACGACTTAAATGATGCGTGATCTACGGAGCTTTCTGTTTATAACTTGTTCCAGTTATTTACGAACCGATTAGAAATTGGTCGCCCACACACGTAAGAGACCGGTTTCAAAGATTTTTAAGCTCCTAGCATTTTTGTTTTCTCTTCCGGCGATGCTAATCGTATCACTGATGGAAAGAAAAGAAGAAAAATAGCTACCTTTCTTTCTAATAAACAAGATTATCGATTTATTGGTTTCTATGAGTCATAGTGATGAGAATATTATAGAATAATAATGGGGGGAAATAGGTTATTTCTCGAGCTACTGTATTTCGGGAATACAGTAGATGAGTAGAAACCGATTAATCGAGCTATTGTGGACCGAGCCTACGCGAAAACTCGGAAAATGCGGAAGCCCGTAATTATGAAATAAAGGAAAACGTACATTTGCACTCCTTTTGGTAGAAAGTAATTTATTAAAAAGCTAACACATGCTACATTTCTCTAAATTAAAAATTTTATACGAGTAGTTCTGTAAATTTATTGCGTGTTTGGGTAGGCACAGCGAAACTTTGCATGTATTAAAAAAAACTTTAAAATACAGCAGTTTCAAATTTTTTTAGATAGTGCGTTGTTTCATCGAAGTTTTGGTTCAGGTAGTTAACAGTTCGAAAAGTGCAAATTCTTACTTTTCAATATTTAAACCTTAATATATAATTTCGTATTTTGATTAGCTGCAATTTTGACTACCGGTACAGTATAACGTGACTTTTTCGAGTTAATGTGGACCGAGCTTAACTTGATTAATACGAATACCGGTAATACACACTAAAACTAAAATAAATAGATATATTTGTTCATTTTTTATAACGCTGTTAAGAATAAAATGTTTTTCTTAATAAAAAAAAGGGTTGCTATAGCACTGTATTTTATTCATATCAATATTAAAAATTGCTGCTCTGCATGATAAATCATAAAACGGACACTCGTATAAGGAGGCTGTACTGTACATCTAGTGACTGCCAGGTTGGTGTACCTGTCTTTAAAATATTGTTGTTTTGCTGTTTTGATGAGTCAAATTTGTTTTTAATTGCAAATTGAAAATATTGTTTACAATAATTATTATTGTGCACGCTATTCAGTAATATAAACCTCCTTTTCCATGAAATCCAAAAAAGTAAAAAAAAAACCACTAAATTTATAGCCGGGTATTGTAAAAAATACAAAAAAGAAAATTCTATCTTTTTATTATGTATATTTTTAAAAGAACATTTTTCCGGTATGAACGCCTATCAGAGAACTAGGTTTTCGTAATTGCTTTATGGCCATTAAATGTGTTGATATTCGACCCACATTGTTCAAACGAGTATCCTCCGCTGTGAATACTTTTTCGGCTTGTCGGTACTGAATGTTCATTTTGTTTGCATAATTTGATCCGATTTAATAAATTGATGGATATGCCGTATACTAGTATATTTTTTGTACGTACCGGCACGGAATAATACTAGGTTGATTTCCTACGAAAGTGCAAACTACTCCTGCTGCGTGTTATTGGCTTCTATTTTAATTTAGCTTCGACGAATTGCACTGTAAACAACGTCCACGACAATGCCGATTATCTATCCTAACGTATATCGATCGTAATTAAAGTGATTTTATTCGGTGGGCGGAGATTGTGGACAAATGGCACTTTCCTCTACACACACAGCACATTTTATCTAATTAGTTCATATCTTACTAGAATCCTAAAGTTTACATCTATGGTCTCCAACCTAATATGGTGACCGAAGATATCTTTAGGGTGCGTTGTCCCTATTAACCTCAGTTAGGTGGGTTTGGATGGGACAACAAAAAACTAAACCAACTACAAACTAGTGTACATAGTTCGTCCCGAGACTTATGAAAATGCTTTTAATATTAGAAAGATTATTAAAGGGTATTCTATATAAAAAAAAATCGTTTGAAAATACAGTAACATAATTATTTAACATAAAATCGCTTTATTATGAAATTATCGCATTTCAATTTTTTTGAAAATTTAATTGTTTTTGAAGTTTGGTTGAAAACAATGCAATTATAGACTTGAAAAAAAATCGCAAATACGATTTCTACAGCTGCACACGCATTTGGAAAACTTATCTATAGTAGGCTATAGTAAGGTGAATACCTTGCCATTTTTTTTTGTTTGAACTTCTGTCAAAACGATTTTTTTGCAGTTACGAGATTTTCAAAGTAAGGCATTGATTTCAGGATGATCATATTTTTTTAAATGAAAAAAAGCAGCACACCTTTTTATTTGCATTTTTAATTTATATAAAATATATTTTAAAACTAACACATTATTTAAGTTGTGCATATTTTTCTCAATTTTCTTAATGTTTAAAAAAAAAGGTCAAGAAATAGGAATTTTAATATGGATGCAAAAAACGCGTAGCTTGCGAAGCGCGAATTTCTTTTAAGAAAAATTGACAAATTTTAACCCATTTTTTGGTTTTTTTAGAAAGAATAAGTTAAAAATTTCAAAAAAAAGCAGGGTAATGCAGTACATGTACCCATAATGTTTTTCAGTACGACTATCTATAAAGCAACACTTTACTGCTATATGCAGAGCTAATTAAGTCGATTACTTAAAGATTCTTAATGAAGTACATTTCAATTGACTTTATTTGTCAGAGTGCCATCTAGTATTACTATATTACATACCGGTAGTTAAAATTATTTATTAAAATTTAGGATTAATACTAGACGATACTTTTATTTTAAGACTTCTTTAAAATGAAAATTTGAAGAGTCAAAGGGAAAAGTAGAAAAGACTGAGAAGTAATTTAAAGGTTCAAAACAAACCGGTTTAGATCGATTGTTTATTAAAGAATGACACATTGCAATGCATTTTATTATAATAATTATAAAAAAAATAATTTAACATAATACATGTATATTATAAGGAAATAGTACAATATTTTTAAATATGTACTCGTCATAGGATGTCACGATTAAGGAGTGAAAGGCGTTATTCAAGCGTTCTTCTTCTTTATTATACATGCACAAGTATTTATCTATGAAATATGTGCATGTTATTTATTTTTAATTTTAAATATAATTTAGTGGCAATTTTTTTTATGAGAGATGTACCGGATCGTATATTTTTGTAGGCGATGATGCGCGCTTTGACCTAGTTGTTACGAAATTTGAATACAACAAAATTTATCTTTTAAAAAATGTTATGTACAGGCGTTTTTATTAAAATTTTTGTGGTTTTTTTGCCACGTTTGCTAAAACGGTCGCGAAGTGTGTGAACGTCGAGGTAATCCTCACGCCGCCATCTTTGTTTACGTGCCAATAAACCGAGAAATGTCGTGAAAACTGTTTGATTGTTTGCATTCATCCACTGCATCGGGACATAAAAATAATAAATAAATAAAAAAAAAAAAAGAAAGACATGAATGGAAGTCAACGTACAATACTCTCGATATTATTTTGCGTAGAGCCGCATTATCAAATGAAATGCAAGCAAATCGAATTGGTCACGCAATCTGTGGGAGGAAATGGCAAAGGCGAAATGAGAGAGAGGCGGGATAACAATAATTATTATCGAAGTAGGTAGGAGAGGTGTATTATTCATTTTTTGGGCAACTTCGAGGAAGTAAAAGTTCAAGTTTACATCTTGATCGAAGAAACGAGTTGAGTGAGTCAGTCGAAAGGAAAGGACGGTATACGGTTAACGCTTGCGTAATTGAGTGACAAAAAAATGTTGGCAAGTGGGGATATTAGTTGGATGGTTGGATTACTAAGCGCAACCTCGGCGGTTTCCTATTACTTCAACATTATTCCGATTGTGTACAGTTGAATCTCGAAAAAAGCTGACTTTCAAGTTTCAAGGGAAAAGAAAAACTATTCGATTCGTGTATTTTTTGTACTCGTATTAACGAAAATTTTCATATACCTAGTTTAAGGACTATAAAAATCGATCTATTGAGGTCTCGTGGTAATAAAACACCATGGAATTTACGTTGTTTTTTTTTTTTTTGTTCTTTGATCGATGATTATTTTTTGAAAATGTCAGATAGTTTGATTTGCTTCATTGTGAATGGTCAACAAAAAAAAAAAAAAAATGGAATGATTTGCTTCGATTTATTGGAGTTCAAAATTTGAATTAATGAGGTTTTGTTGCTAAAAATTCGAATTTTTTTTAAGATTTTGTTGAAGACTCGAAATAATCAAGGTCCAGCCTTGTAAAAATACTTTGAATGACGCGTTTTTTTTTTTTTTTTTTTTGTTTTGGTCGAATTACCAAAGCTTTATGTTTGAGCGGAAGAGAAGGGGTTAAATATTCGAATGACTGAGTTTTTCTACTTATCGAATTTCTACTGTACAGTAGTGTATCAAGGAAAACCTGGGTGTTACGCATGCGTGGTTTGGAGATTTTTCTCGCGGTGTCACTCGATAGTATCCGCCCACGTCTTCGAATTTCAACTTTTATGTCACTGTCGCTCAAACAACATGATATTACGCGAATATAGTACGCTATTAACTCGTAGCACCACTGTCTCGATGACTATTTTTACATTTTTTTTTTATCTTTTCTTTTTCGCCCCGAAACCGAAACACACGGTGTTTGTTTGGTTTTGCAGCGTTCGCCTAGTTCTCAATTACGCTTGTCACAACACAAGTAAACAAAGATCAAACGGTGATGCTTCCTTTGACAGCTCGTTTAACTGATACTCGATATTATTTAGAAAACTAAAAAAAAAAAAAAATGGAAAATACGTTAATGCACTTTATTTTAGCATTAACACTGGCGGCTATAAGCTCAAAATTGTAAAAATTTTAAGTGCAATTAGTAGCTTGAAATACTCCATCGTGTCGAAATTTAGGGAAAGCAAATTTTTTTTATGTATTTTGTCTGTTTCGAGTTACTATGCATTATAATGACTAGTATAAATAAATAAATGTTTTGGTTTAAGTTATGGAAAGAATGCAATGAATATTCACGAGTAACATTATTTTTAAATGTCAAACACGTTTTAGCACGTAAACTTTCAAGTCTGGAAAGCTTTATCAATGCGGTAAAATTGTATTAAAAAAATCATTGTATAGCGTGGGATGGACATGTTCGTTTTAGCACTGCAAATGAGTACTTGACATTTATTTAAATATTTATAGATCTGCAAAATGAACACAAAAAATCATTTTTTAATTTATGTGTAATTTTTAATTACATGTATCTTTGAAAGAAAAAAAAAGAAATACCGGGTAGTTGGAGATTTTTTTTTTAAATTCGTTTTTACTTTTTCACGCACGTTAAGTTGAAGATAATTTTCATTAAAATTCGTTTTTTTTAAGCTTAGATTCCAAACAAAAATCAGTAGATTCCATTAACAAAGAATATATTGTGCAAGTTAACAATAAAAAATACCATTATGCAAAACTAAACAAAAAAATTCAAGGTAAAAAGTTGATAATGATTATTTTATGACATTGATTGTAATTTATTAAGCTGTTAACCTACGCTATACAAAGATTTTTTTTTTTGGTTACCGTATCTGTTTTTTGCGAGTTAATTAATTATTCGCAAAAAAGATACTTTTAATGAATAATGAGAGGTTTATGACTCGCGAGGTTATCTTCTTTTAATTAAAAATGACGTAACTTTTGCTCTTATTTATTTTTTTATAATGGATTTTAAAAGCGTTAAATTATTGTTAAGTTTTTTTTTATAACGCTTATATACGGAAACGTTAATTTATTCAGCGTTTCGCGTTCTGACTTAATAGCAGCATCGTGTGAAAGCCACAGGAAATTTACTCGATTGCTATTTTAAATGCCTATATTTTTTTATTTCTCTTCCACCTAACACGTAATTGACTGACGCTAATGTTTAGAAAGAGCGTTTGAATTAAAATATATAATTTTTTTTTGTTCTCCCTACAATTTATACGGATGTGTGAGCTAGGCGAAAGAATTATTACGTAGGAGTGAGCGAGTGAAGGGATAAGTTTATACGTGGGGGTGAAAAAAGATGGATGTAGGGGAGTAATGATGAAACGAAGGAATTGTATTCAGACTTGAGTCGTTAAATCTGAAAATTGTGAAGCTTGATCAGGGTCATCTTTTGCGATCTTAATCCCGCGCGATGTGCATTCCACGCCAGTGTATATGTATGCGCGAGCAGGAAATTCCTCGTCTCTACGTCGTTTCGTGAGCCGAATGAATCTCCTTCCTGCTATTCATCACAACAAATCGATGACTCTTGTTACTGTGTGTTTTGTTCAATTTTTTATCCGTTTTATTTATCTAATATATATTTTTTTTGTTGTTTTCTTTTTCAGGCTGTGAGGTTATTGTTTTGGCTGTTCACTCTCTTCTAATCTTCCCCTTCCTTTTTGTTCCCACCACCACCAAAGACGTTGAAGTGGAAAATCTCGAGCTAAAATCTCTTTGGATCTGCGGAGAGAGTGAGAGAAAATGACGCTGAGAACGCAGCTAACGTTGGGCGCTGCTTCATTAGTAGTAGTTCTACTATTATCGTATTGTCCCGACACGTGCCGAGCTGAAAGTGAGTACGACTACCTCTCTCAACCCTTCTCATTTTACATTCATATTTTTGTTTTTGTGTGCGTTGTCTCGATTGTGTTTGGTGCGCGCCTTCGAAACAGACTGAGGCTGCGCCTAATTGAGATTGCGGTGGCAAATGGGTCGCTATCAGCATTGTATATTTATCTTTAATTGGGCCATCTGCGTTCAATCTCAACTCTTCTCGTTCTCTTAAAAAGACCAGACGTTAAATAACTTTTGTTGCCTTCATTATAGCATTTCCCCTTCAGCTAATTTTATATATACTCAAGCTTATAGCGTCGCATCTCAGAGGTCAAACTCGTTTTAGATAATCGAATTTTAGTACATGTATGCAGGTGCATAATAATGTGGTCGGACGTTAGTTTTTGGTTAGTTACATGATTAGCGGTAAATGACGTTGTATGAAAGGTGAACCTCGGAAATAAAGTATATTATGGTCGAGAATTGTAAAGGTACTTATTTTGAACAAGTTGGGAACCCGACCGAAGAGCTTTTTTTTTTCTCCTTCTCTCTTGGATAAATGATTGATTGGTTTAATAGTGTCTCGTGTAATCTATTATTCAAGCGTTGTCAATCGATACGTGGAGATCAGCATTACTGTAGCTTCCGTTTTCACTTTGCAATATAAGCACATCTAATAGACTGTACTTTTTTTTAGTAAATAGTGGTAGAATGGTATCGGTAAACTACTGTACTAGTTGATAGTACAATATCGGATAAAATGAAAATGTAATTTTGAAAAAAATTTTATTACTTTATTTTTGTGAGCTTTTAAATAAGCCTTGATTTATAGGTGAAATTTTAGAAATCCTGTAATAAATTTTAATAGCTTACCGGTGGATAAAATTATGATTCCAATATAATGTTTATTTTTAATTTTAAAATAAAAAGTCAATAAAAATAATGTGTAGTTTTGTTTTTTAAAAAAGGAATAACTGGGAATAAATTACTGTATTTTACAAACGGCTTTTAACAGATCTGCATTGTAAGGTAACAGTATATATTGCAGCTAATTTACGAATAGCGGATATAATTATTATTATTCAAAAGGTTTTCATTCACATTTTTGAAAGCATTTTTGTAGTCATGATTTTTTTTTTTTTGGTTGATTTTAATTTCCTGTGTTACACAGTCATGTCATGTTGAAATATTTTTGATGAGTGTGCAAAATGATTTAAATTGTTTCTTTGCTTTCTGAACTTAGTTGATTACCCGCCAACGATCATTCGTCAACCTCCGCCCGATAGTTTACTTTTTCAAGTTGTAACTGGACAGGATGAGAAAGAGAAACCATTTATTTTAGAATGTGAGGCTACTGGAAATCCACAACCAACGTATAAAGTTTATATTTTTAATTCATTGTTGAAAAAATGTAAAAAAAAAATTATTTTTTATAGCTATCGGTGGACTAAAAGTGGTAGAAATTTTACATTCCAAGCTCATGACAAGCGTATTTCTCAACAGCCCGGCAGAGGAACTTTGGTTGTTACGACACCAAGACCGGAAGACGAGGGATATTATCAATGTTGGGCTACAAATAGTTACGGTGTAGCGTTGTCTAACGGAGTGTTTGTCAGAAAATCCGGTAACGTTTTTTGAGAAATGCAGTTTTTTATTTAGTTTACTAATTTATTGTTACTGTTTTTTTTTTAGAATTGGGTTCTTTTCCTGATGAACCACCGAAAGATTTAGTAGTAAACGAAGGCCAGCCTTTAACTCTACCATGTAGTCCCCCGACCGGTTTTCCAAAACCCAACATTTTTTGGATTATTCAAAGCAGATCTGGTGCTCTGCGGAGTATTAATAATTCTCGTATCACTGTTGATCCTGAAGGAGCGTTGCATTTTTCGAACGTGACTCAGTTCGACAGCTACGATGACGCTTACTACGCTTGCAGTGCATCGCTTATTTTCCGAAATGAGTACAAAATGGGGAACAAAGTCAGGCTCACTGTTTTGTCTACCGGAAGTAAATATTTGACTGTGTTTATATTACTTTTTCAGTGTGCTTTAACATGTAACTTTTTTAATTAGGTTCTGCAACTCAGTCTAGACATCCTCCTATAGAACAGTATCGATCTCCACCAAACATAGTTGCAAGAAGAGGGGATGTCCAAGAAATACATTGCATATTTGGCGGAACGTAAGCAAAATAAAATTTGTTACCATAAACGTTTTATAAAATTATTTTAAATTGTTTTTTTGTACAAATTAGCCCGTTACCTGAAATTCGGTGGAATAAAAAGGGAGAATTACTTGACAACAGCCGTTACACAGTTATCAATTATGGAAAAACATTAAAGCTTAAGCATATTGATTTTCAAGACGCAGGCGTTTACGAATGTACAGCTAGTAACGGCGTTGGTTCAGCTCAATCATGGGCTGTTTCTATTACCGTCCAATGTAAGTTTCTAATTGGTGACTTAGACGTTAATCAAATTCAGATGTGTTAATTATTTTGAATTCGTAGCTGCACCCTACTGGATTACAGCTCCAAATAATACAAATGCCGCTGAAGAAGAAAGTGTTCGTTTTGAATGTAGAGCCTCAGGTGAACCCGAACCTGTTGTAAAGTGGTTCGTTAACGGTCAACCACTTGACGGTAAGAGATTTATTTTTGCCATATTTTTAAAACTGCGTTACTAATATTATTTTTGAATTTTTATTTTAATAGACGCACCAAAAAATCCCAACCGTAAATTACTCAACGACAATGTGATGACTATTGACAGGCTGTCTAAGTTGGATACTACAGTATACCAGTGCAACGCTTCAAACATTTTAGGTTACGCCTTTAAAAATTTCTACTTAAACGTATTGTGTAAGTATAATGGATTATATTTATTGAGATTTAGTGCTGTTAAAGTCGTATAACTAATCTTTTTGTTATAGCTTTAGAGCCAGAAATTACGGAGCCTCCGGAAGCGCTCTATGAAACTGTTGACGGATTTACAATCACTTTAAGATGCAGAGTTTTTGGTGCTCCTCAGCCAGAAGTTAAATGGCTTCGCGGTGGAAAAGAATTGACCGGCGGTCGTTATATTATTCAATCGAATGGAGATTTGGAAATTCGGGAAGCTATGTTCACGGACGCAGGGCGTTACAAGTGCACGGCTAAAAATAAATTGGGTTTTGCGGAATCGGACGACGAACTTGGTCAACTGGAAGTGAGAGAAAGAACTAAAATTACTGCGGAACCTATAGATTATGAGGTAGCAGCCGGTAACTCCGCAACGTTTAGGTGCAGCGCTAGTCCTGACGTAAATCTCAAACTTGAAATTGATTGGCTGGCAAATGGTCAGCTGATTGATTTTGAAGGAGATCCACGCATGTATAAAGGTGCCGACCACGCGCTGACTATTTCTAAAACAACTGAGTTAGATTCTGGAACGTATACATGCATCGCCAAAACTAAATTGGATAATGTTACAGCACAAGCCACACTCATTGTTCAAGGTAAAGTTTCATATTATTTTTAAAGTAGGACTTAATTAAATTGGCTTATTTTAGATCGTCCTAATTCGCCTCGTCTTGTTGGTATTGACTGCAATCAAAAAACTGCATTGGTTGAGTGGCAACAAATGGGAGATAATCGAGCTCCAATATTGAGCTCCGTAATACAGTACAACACAAGCTTTACCCCCGATACTTGGGAAGTAGCATTTGATAGTGTTCCAGCGTCGTCTCTCAAATTTGAAGTGTCACTTAGTCCTTGGGCCAATTATTCATTTAGAATACTAGCCAGAAATAAAATAGGTTATAGTTTGCCAAGTTTGCCCTCTAAACCATGTGAGACACCTCCAGACGTACCGTATAAAAATCCAGATAAAGTTCAAGGTCAAGGAACCACCCCAAACAATCTTGTTATTTCTTGGACGGTAAGACTAACTTTTTTTTAATACCATATTGATCTATAATTTTGGTTAAAACTTTTAGCTAATGCCAAAAATTGAACATAATGGACCAGGATTCTTTTATAGAATATTTTATAAAAGAGTAAGAGTTTCAATGGATTGGGCAATTCAATCAGTGTTGGACTGGACTCAGACTAGCCTTGTTATTGAAAATCAACCCACTTACGAACAATATATCATAAAAGTAGAAGCTCATAATATGAAAGGTCAGGCTAATATTGCAGCAGAAGAAGTTATAGGATATTCCGGAGAAGATTGTAAGGAATACTGTGTTTTTAATACTAGGCCACGTTTTTAATAAGTATATAATTACACAGATCCTAGTCAAAGACCTGAGGGGTTGGAACTAGTGACCGTTATTGACGCTAACACTGCCCGAGTAAGATGGAGATCAGTGAGTCGAGAATCCGTCCGCGGTCATTTTAAAGGTTACAAAATTCAAACTTGGACCAGGGAAGAAGGAACGCAGAGTGCTCAACGGTTGCGCGAAGTTGTAGTAGCTTCTAATACAACTGAGGCTGAAATTAGTATTTTAGTACCTTTTTCAATAAACTTTGTTAAAGTTCTTGTATACAACGGTCGTTACGACGGACCACCTAGTGAAAGTATATCTTTTGCTACTCCAGAAGGTAGACCTGGTCCAGTTGCTTCTTTAGATGCTTCACCGATGGGTTCGAGTGCACTTCGACTAGTTTGGAAAAAGCCTTCAGAAACTAATGGAAAGTTACTGGGCTACAAAATCTTTTACGAAGAGGTCAACGGAACACATCTTAAGACGATGATTGAACGGGATCCTGCAATTAATGACTATTCGGCTACCTCTGCGCGTTTAGTTAGTCTCAAACCAAATACTAAATACAGAGTCACGATAAGAGCATTCACTGGTGCTGGTTTGGGAACTCCATATTTTATCGAAGTGATGACTGGCGACTCTGTTGGCAAAGGTACATTTTGGCTTTTTTTTATTTAGAGAAAAAATTTGTATTGCAATTTTGTTTCAAACCATTTTTAGCACCCGATAAGCCTACGTTCAAATGGGTTCAATTGGAAGCCAGAGATGGCATGGCTGGCGTTATGGTAACATGGCAGCCAAATTTGGAAGGTCATTCAGGCAGTCATTTTTACGTTCAGTACAAAAAGAGAGGTAAAATGAATTTAATTTTATAAATTATTTAAAATTTGTTAATATTTGAAGTTCACACTTAAATTTTGTTATTTCAAAAGTTTCACTTAGATTTTATTTAATACTGTGTATAAATAATGAATCAATAACAGGTGACCTATTTGAGGCTATAGTTTTTTTTTTTGTGTTTTTCTTTTAAGAAAAACTTTATCTAGATTAGCAATTTAAACGAAATGTTAAGAATTTTTTAGAATTTAAGGCACATAACTGTGTAGCGCTCATAGATACCGACAACTTTGACAACGATATCTTGTTCAATTGCGATATAGTTTTTATAGGGCGCTATTGAATGATCTCATTTTATTATTACCATAGCAATTTAAAATTCGATAATTTTTTTTAGGTGAAACTCAATATTTAAAAACTAAGGACGTACTTTATGACGACAGCGTAGCAATTACTGGTTTGGAGCCAGGAATAATTTATGAGATTAGGGTAGTAGCAGTTGACGGTGAATATCATATACCTAGCGATATCGAAGAAGTTGAAACATTTGGAGCAGGTGAGGATAATAAAGGTTTTATTTTTTTTTTATGGAGTGTAATAAAAATGTTTTATTTCTAATGTTTTAGCAGTGGTTGCGCCAAGAGAAGCAGGAATTTTAGCTAATCCTGGCTGGTTCATTGGTCTAATGGTGGCTATATTCTTGCTGCTAGTTATATTAATCATCGTTTGCCTGGTAAAGCGAAATCGCGGTGGAAAATACTCCGTTCATGATAAAGAGGCGGCACAGGGAAGGGAGATGGACTTTCCAGAAGAAGGAGGATTCAGAGAATATTCTAAACCGTAATGGTTCTTAATAAAGCTTTTAAAATACGGTATTTATCATTTCTTCATATTTTTAGGCCTGGTGGCGATGGTAATAATGTCAAAGGAAGCAGAAACTCGTTAAATAGCAGTGCTAAAATAGGCGAAAGCGATACTGACAGTATGGCTGAGTATGGCGAAGGAGAGACAGGTAAAATAAATCGTATTGATAATTTATTTAGTTTTTATGTAAACAGTCACTGTGTCAACAATGTGTGCGTGAGTATCGTGACGAAAGTGTTTCTATTTTACTACACAATAATATTCAGGTTTTTACTCTCAATCGACTTTTATTTTATGACAAAATCGTTTTCCACGCCTATAATAAATAGTGGCTGACCCCACCTAAGCTCTTTGAAATGACATTTGAGCTACATTTTTTTGTTTCCATGACTAAAGTTAATGGTTAATCAATTTTGTTTGATGGCTTTTTTTTTTTTTTGAGATTAGCAAAATATTGTCATGGGTCTAAGCTATCATTAACTTCCATTAATTTTGTGAAAGTGGAATAAGCGCGACTATAAAATTATGTTGGGTCATTCAAAACACCATAATTATAATTTAGAACTAAAGCTTGGATTATAACAACTAAATATTATTTTATTTTTTTAGGGAGATTTACTGAGGATGGGTCGTTTATTGGTATATATGGTAAGAAGAGGAATGAACAAGATGAAACGTCGCCTTCGGCTCTGGCCACATTCGTTTAGCCCTATCTCATCATAATTTTGCCGTTTTTTATTTTGTTTTTGCATATAAAACCTTGTGCACACTGCCTAACGAGTTCAATCTTTCTCTCCTCATCTTTTTCACTCGAGTCGACTCATCCGTAAGAAGATACGAGACAGAATTTGTGTGTCGTGATTAGTGTACGCGTGAAAAAGAAAAGGAGAATTAAGTGAAAAGACAACAAGAACGGATACCGTGATGTAAAAGGATAACAAATGACGGATATGTAAATATCGTGCTTTTTTCCGAAGATGTGCTGTAGCTGTAGAATTCGAGACCATTCCGCTAAGTGGGGTCTGGTTATTTCCTTGGGTCAACTCTTTGACGACAAACTACATTTAATGTTTTGAACGCAAATCATACCGACTGTTATTGCGTTACGTTAACCGATAAACATATGCTGCTATTGAAATCTCAGAAATATGTTTTCATTCTTTTGTGTGGGGGGGTTTATATTTTTATAATTGAGAACCAAACTAAAAGTAAGTTGAACTGTATTAGTTTTTGTTATCATTAATTTCTTGCGTTCTGATTTCTTTAAATTCCTCTTAAAAATTGAATTTTTAAATAGACCAAGTTATTTTAAAGGTTAGCGATTCGATTAGGGAAATCGACTTTTTTTAGTTAATATTATTATCTATATAATTATTACGTTGCTAGCTAAATTGACTCAAAACACCATTCAATGCGACCGACCAACCCACACCTTCATGATAATGATTACAAAATCTACATCTAAATAAGAGATATGATCAAAGTATAAATTTATAGATTTTTTAATTGTTTATTAATTTTTTTTAAACTTTTTTTGCAGGTTGTGTGTAAATTTTAAGCATCTTAAAAAGATTTTTGTGCGATTTTGACATAATCAAAAATTTTATTAAAAGATTTTTTTATATTATGTTGTACGGTATTTTTTTGTTTATTAACATCTTTAGCGATGTTGGGCATATAAATATTAAGTAAAATTGTATAAAGAAAAATCTTTTAACATCCTTCAAACTATTTTGAGTTTAAAGATTACAGAAATCATTTTCATATAGGTGTGAGCATAATTATTTTCCAATTTTTTTTTTTGTAAAAAAAAATTTTAGTTTTGTGTTCGAAAAAGATTTTTGATATTGAGTTTGGCATGATTGTGCACTGGGGGATCGCAACAAAAAATTCGTAACATTTTACCTACAGTTTTTGACTGTTAATGTTATAACTTTCAAACGTTATATTTTTACTAAAACATGATTCCAGTGTCGCTATAAATGTGCATTTTTTTAATGGGATCGCTGTTGTAGCAATGTGAGTCAAACCATAATTTGGCATTTTTTTTTTTACTACTCTATATCAAATGCAGCTTACACTTCATCTTATTTTTTTAAACAATTCATTTGATTAAAATAGTAGCCTACATGTATTTCATAAAATATAATTAGGATGAACAGTTCGGGGTGGTTAAAAAGCCATTTTAAGCAGCTTAAATATTTTTATTTGGAGAAAAGAAGAAATGCTAGGTAATTTTTTTGAGTTGCGCAAAATGGGAAAAAATAATTTATAAATAAACGTTTCTGTGCGATGAAAAATCTTTATTAGCTCGGTGTTTGTGAATATTCCACCCATCGGAGGTGAGCATATATATATAAATACAAATTATATATAAAAATATACTAACAACGGTGCCTCCCGTAGTTTAACGAATATTATACGAAGGCCTTTTGTGATTATCTCATTTTTAAAGTTAATGCTTGTTTAATATTTTCCTATTGTCATATGGCAAGGTCAATTCAAGAAGGGCATCAAATCTCATACACTATCATCCGGATCGTTTACAGTAAATCAGAGATAAATAATTATTAGTAGAATTTATTTATATAAAGACTCGTTGTATATGTTTTTTTTCTTTTTCTTCTTCTTTTTTTTTATTTTAAATAAAACTGGTCGTTGCTTTCTACTCAAATCATTCAATTTTTGGGCGAAACATTTTCCACCAAGATTTTTATTCCCAGTTTATTATAGATGAAATTGATATTTTATTTTTAATTTTTAACAAAATGTGATTTTCATCGAAACATTTTTGTCATTCCTTAATAATTATTATAAGTTCCATTTTACAACTGGGAATGCGTGTTACATTCGTTTATTTGGATAAATGTTTTATTTTTAAATGCGCATCTACTAATTCAACGTGCTGTACAATTTTTTTTACCAACTGTAGTATATCGACTTTGAGCGAGTAACTATATGAGCATAATTAAACCTCTTAATTAAGCAAGCGAAACAAAAAAAAAAATGAAAAATTTAGCTGATGTTAATCAAATTATGTTCGGTGTAGTTTGCCATTTGTAATTCCATCCATTATTTTTCTAAATAACGTTATGCTCATTTCTATTTTGCAACAATCTTGTGAATTATTGAGTTTTTTTAAATCATAAAGTTGTTACAAAAATATTAGTGCAAGCATAGTTTGCTATGTTAAAAAAAATAATAAATTCAAACGTGTTTTTGTTTGGAATTGTAACCACTAAAGCACATTTCAAACTGTAAGTTAGCTTGTTTGTATAGAAAAAAAGGTAATTTTTGAAGTTGCCGAATTAAATGCGCCGCTGTGTAAAAGGGAGGTCTCCTTGGGATCTGAATCTCTTAATTATAAGTGCTGGCTTGCATGGCGGATAATGTTTTGATTGATTTTTATCAATTTGTGAATAATATTTAAGAAACATACGAGCGTTTATATACATTATTTACCGCTGCACAATTAAGACAAGCACTCAAAAAGTCAAGATTAATTAATGGGCAGGGAATTAGAATATATCTTTAGAAAAGGATTTAGCATTAATCGAAGATTAGTAGTTGCTTGTTTTTAACGTGTTGCATATATTATTATAATAAAATTTCTTTATAAATTTTTAATCTTTTTGATTTTTTTTAAAATAAAATTTGCGCTTCATTATAAGAATTATTGTCAATGCCAATTTTTCATAGTGTTGATAACAACTATTGTTGCGTAAGATAACTATAGGAGTATTGAATTGTTCCGGATTCATTTTTTTAAAAGCAAAAACGATGGCATTTAGTGTTTAAACGACAGCGGCATTTAATAATTAAATGACTTGTACATATTGATATACAGTAATCACATGATTTATAATATTATATAATAAGGAACGCCAATGTGCTTTTTAAAACGTATGTTTGTGTGTTTGAATGCGCATGCGCTTTTTTCTCACAACCAAAAAAAAAAAATAATATACAGAATAATTATTATTATATTCGCTAGATAGACATTTTGTATTTCATTTACGCTCTCATTCATGCAAACATTAATCAAGAGAGTGATGAATAAATGCGAGTGTGATTGAAACATTTGTCTGAAACATGTTGCTCATATTGCATTAATTGGGAATATGAATATTGGTTGGAATTAAAATTTTAGTTCTTAAATAGTGGACGCGTATGCCGATTTATATAAATGAATAGAAATACTTAGCAGATTTGTTTATTTTTTTAATTGTTTATTTAAAAAGAATGATTTAAAGATAACTACTGAGGCTTATCTCTGGTCAATTGAGCATCTTAATAATTGACCTATCGATGTTTCGTCCTCTACCTATGGACTAGGAAAGTATAGGCCTACATAAGGTCCTCACTTTTGAATGGCTCGATTTTAGTCAAAAATAATAATAATAATAATAAAAATGGGAAAAAATTTTCTTCATTTTTCCAATTGTACGATTTTTAATATACTATGGTATATTAATATCAAATTTGGGGGGAAAATATTGTACATTTTAAAAGGCGCACATTAATTCATAGTGTTTATTTTTTTACAATAATTATTGATTTAAAAGAAAGTTTTGTTTAATTCTCTAAATATGCTTTTTCTGAGCTTAATATAATATAAAATCTGATTAAAATTTATCAGCTAAGTCTAAGCATAGATCGTGGTCTAAGAATTAAGCTTAACTTATCACATTTTTGTATTATTTTTTTTATCATGTTTTATGCATGGTAAAGAACCAATTAAAAAACCATAAGCAAAATAGATTTGAAAATTTACCGTTTGAATGTCGCGAAGTTTGTTTTGGAAGAAAAATATCCATCGACAAGATCGTGTTGATTTATCCGACACTAAAATGAAAATTCAATTGACAAACGTCGATCACTTTTATCATCTCTAATTCCGCACAGATGGCATTGTAGTTAAGGATGGATTGGTACAACAGGGCCATTATTATTTGGGAATAATTTGAGTCAACTAAATTATTAATTAAATTTACCAGCCATAATTTCTGTTAATGTTCGCGAATCATATGATAAAGTACGGTACATTAAAAAGTCATTTTAAGCAAAACACAGGAAACCACATTTGCGCTTAAATTACAAACCGCAAAATAAAATGGTTTGGTATAAAGTCAAGAACACATCCGTTGCAAAAGGAAATGGTCGTGATCATTATTATTTTTTTTTTGAAGATTTAGTGCGCATTAAAATAGATAAAGCTACTGTATGACTAAATAAACAATGCCTGCCTAATTTATTACGTGTATACGCGTGCATAATTTGATTGTGTTTTAAAAATGTAAAATTTACATAGGTTAAACCATATAGTAACTATGGTTAAACTGCATGTTTCAACGACAACAAAAAATGTAAATCAGGGCCATAATTATTATTAAATTATTACGACATAGCCTAATTATAATACGGAGTATAATTGATGAATTTATTTCTTTAAAAAAAAATTATTTTAGGTGAATTTTATTCAATTTATAACGCTCTTGGGGCTAAAATCAATAGTATTAAATAATTCGGTTATTAAGTTTATAAACTCGGTATTTTAATAAATTCCTCCCATGCACTGTCCACATAAGCATGTAGGCATGCAACTATGGGCATATGGCAGTAGCCTACGTAGCTGAAGGAAAGACTGTAATTTGCTCGATATAATTTAACGTTGTGTCAATTAGAACTGGATGATAGCTATTTATAGCATTGTTATGACAGTGAATTTTTAAATAATTAAATTTATAAGTAAAAAAGTGTGAAACAAGTATGCATAGAATACGGGGGCCTGAAGATTGAAGATTTAAAGTTTTGGGCAAAAAATGTTTTATTCAATACACGCGCACGGTAAGAAATATTTATTTATTTTGCAATAATAATAATAATAATAGTAGTATTATTGTATGATTTAATTGCGTTCAAAGTTCAGTAATATGACATGACAGAATGATTAACGTTTTGATTGGCGCTTCAAGAGTATCACAATAATATTTTGCAACAAACTTTCGACGAATTGTTACCGAGTTTTTTGTTTGTTTGAAATTAATACCGTATCTATTTTGATTAGATTAATATTATTTTATAACTTTGGTTAATTTAGGCTTCTATAATTTCGGTTATTTTTAACTATTGTACAGTAAATTATTTTTTTTTTTTTGCTTCAGGTTATTTATGCAAAGTTATCTGTAAATAATAACCAATAATTTACCTTTAATTTTTATAGTTCGACGTTACATGATAAATTACATGACAAATTAAAAAGTCATATTTAAGACCAAAGGTATTGCAAGGACAATTCAAAATTTAAACTTTTTGGGCTCAAAAAATAGTTTGAATTGCCCTTGTAATAATACTTTTACCTTTGGTCTTAAATATGACTTTTAATTTGTTTCTGAATGCAGCTAGTGGATGTTCTATAAAGCTGTGAATATTTTTTAAAAAAATACAAATCTTTATTTTTCTTATACAATTCTTTGTTGATAGTTTTAATAATTAATTTTTGATAAATCAATTTTTTTTTTCAATTAATCAACTTGCGTTTTATAGGCCTACACTAATCAATACCTAATAATATCTCTTTCGCAAATGAAATGATAACCGGCGGTGCTGCAATCAGAATTAACCCAAGCGTAATTGCAATCGGGAGACAAAGTGACGCAACGGGCCGATCCATCATCGGTGAAACCGGCACAATAGGAGGTGTAAATCACCGAATGACCGGTTCCGTACCAGAAATAAGCATTTCCCACCACTTTATTGCTAGCGCTAAGCCAATAATTAACCTTGAACGATGCTAACAAAAAAATATAATATATCTAATCGTAAATAACATTGCGTAAGATAATTATTATATAAATCAATATACCATCTAAAGAATTGATGGCTGATCGAATGTTATCCTGTTCAGCTTGGGACTCGATACTCAACAAGTGTCCTCCTCTCGAATCGCATTCCTGTAAAGCATGATACCAATTGCTAGTGGTTTCGTTACTAATGTAATAACATCGAGTCAATTTCTGTTCCCAATCTTCTGGACAAGTAAATTCCGTGCTTGCTAATAATTTAATTTTTTTTAAAAAAAATGAAATAAATTCCAATCTTTTTTAAAAAAATAATTAAAATTTCTCACCACCGATGGCTAAAATAGCCGAAATTAAAAGAATTTTGGTGATCATCACAGTTGATTCAAAAATATGCAGAATTTGAAAATTATGAAAATTGAACTTGCAGAAAATCAGTAGACGTAGGCCTACATGTGTTTTGAGTATTGACAACTGTTTGCTTTTGATTTCTAATGTACGCCAAACAGTATTTTATGTAAGTTTTCAAGCACTTGACAGATTTTTATCTCCTTCTAATTGAAACAATGCCCTAGATATAAATTGACGATCAGATTTTATACGCTTGGCTATATAATTATTTTTCCTATCTAAAACAAGCAATTGACATCGGACAATAACGTCATACTACGCAATGTTTCTTTTTTTGAAGTAAAAGAAAAAATAAAATAAAAACGTGATAAATAATCGTTATAATCACAATAAAATAATGCAACAGCGTATTTTGGAATTTTTTTTTTTTTTTTTTTAATTAAATTTTATGTGTAGTATCGGCACCAGCCCTATTATAAAAAATTATAATTACTGGTGTATTTTATTGGATTTTTGAAATAAAGCATTTCTGATTTATTAACAATAAATAGTTCTTGTTCTTTAAATTAATATCATTTTGTTCATGACCTGCATTTTCGTATCAGCACAATTATTTTTTATTTAGAAAAGATCGTCAATCCAATATTAAAGGCATTATTAGAAGAAATGTATCATGTAAATAAATCGGTTAAACGAATTTGGCAACTATAACTTTTAACTTTAACTGTATAATTATGTGTCTATAATATATTCGTCGTATAATATGCAATCGTTTAATTATTAATACAGTATTTTTAATTTTCCTCTCGGTCGTCGAATAAGCGTTTTATTAATTTCTTTTATATTATTGTTGCTCGTCCACAGACACAAGGGTCACAAGGGCAGATAAGAATTTAAATCCTCCATTACATTTTTAATACTGTAATTATTTCCAAAAATTATTTTTATTGTTCCGTTTAAAAATGTTAGAGAAACAATTCTTTCCACGAATACATATTTTGTTGCTATAACTGATCCTTACTTCGGTGCAACTTCGTTTTTGTTGCAATTTAGGCAGTGCGAAGAAAAAGTTCACCCGGCGGCACTGTCTTAATATGTGGTGCCTCCCCAGATACCCATAGACTATAGTAGAGTCAGCTGGGGTGCCTGAGGGTAGAAAATTTTGAATTGAGCGATTCCTGAAAACTTCGTGCAAGCAATTGTTAAGAATTTTAACATGAATTAAAATAAATAAGTGAAAATGTGTCAATTTTCTTAAAAATTGCTTATTTGTGCAATTGGATGCTCTTAGAAATGCGCCGCCCTGGGCCCCATGCCCGTGACTTCCTTGATTTGTAATTTTAAAGATATAAATGAATGAAGAAAACGAAAGCATAATAATTATTAATACCTAATTTAAAAAAATCCATTTTATAAAAATATTGTACTAAAATTATACGCAATTATAAAGTTTAGATAAATAATGTACTCTAAACCTGTAGCCTATTAATACAGGTACAGTATTAATTTTATATCAATTAATATACCGTAATGTAATACTCCCTCCGTCCCATAATAAGAGACAGATTTCAATTTTTTTCATAAATTAAGAAAACGCGGTTTTGTTTTTAAAAGTTGACTTAATATTTTGAAAACACTTGTTATAGGTAAAGTTTTTGGCAGCAATTAAAAAGTTTTGTAGTTTTCCTTATAATATAAATTTTCGATCAAAAAGCAAGAATTTTGTAGACCTAGTTTAAAGCTCCGGTCTAAGAAAATAATGGGAGATATGGAAAATATTTTTATACAAAACGGTAGTAAAAGACCTAATTTCAGTCTAAAACCATAGTAAGTTACTTATCACGCATTGCCAGAATTGAGAGACAACGGCAAAATGAAGCAAATTTCAGCCAAGATCATTGTACAAGGCATCATCAATTCACTTTAAATGACTCAAATCTACTTCTAAAAGATTCCCAAAAACGATATTTGTAGTTAAGATTCAATAAAATATATAATTTTATTGATTTACTTTAATAAATTCTTAAAAATATTAATTTTTAAAGAAATCGGTCACTTATTTAGGAACAAAAAAAAAAAAAATTTAAATCTGTTTCTTATTATGGGACGGAGGGAGTATGAGTCAATATAAAGCAAGCAAAAGCAGCACATGGAATTCCCCGTAATCGTATCTAATCTAGTTTAACTTCAAATTTTCTCAATATTATTTACTTTAATAATAATTTTGTGATTTATTTTTCTAAAGCATGATTTCTAATTTTATGACCAATTGCGTCGTAAAAAACCTTGAATGTTCAGTAAACAAAATTTTTAAAATGATTTATATCTCTGTTTTTCCTATATAAATCCGGTAAAATCGTTCTTTTAAGCATATAACTGAGAATCAATTACTCGACAAAGATAAATTTATTTTAATGAAAAATGGAAAAAGTGCAACTTTTTCGGGTTATGCTTTTACAATTATTCTTATGGATATCTTACGGTGAATTGGTTTCTGTGTCTGCCGGATCAATTGGTAAATAATCAAAGTTTCATAAATTTTAAAAATTATTATAATTTTTTTTATATTTTATTATTCAAGACATTGCTAATCAAGTAAAACTACAATGGATTCCTTTGAGGAATTTTGATATTGAAAAAAAATGCTTTGAAGATGAATTTACCACCGTTCCTCCCGAGATAAGCACAACGAAAACGCCCGATTGGAAACCAACCAGTCCGATTGTACCTTGCCAAGTTGTTATTCCCAACATCTATTCCGGTGGAAAATGTCCTGCTAATTTTACTTATTTAAACGATGGCTATTGCTATTATTTTACCAATATTACCACAAGTTGTGAAAGCTTAAACGCCACACTGGCGTGTCCTGATACACCTTATCGAAATCAGGTGCTTCGAACCTACCTCAAGGATGCGTTGAGGCTGAATGCCAACTCCACGGCTTATTGGTTTGGCGGTTATTTCGACAATTTAACCATGGCCTGGAGATGGCAATGCAATAATAATAAGATCGAATGCTTTGATTGGTGTCCGAAAGAGCCTAATAACTATGGAGACACCGAATGGTGCTTGTCTTATAATCCGCAAAATAATTGCGATATTCATTGGAATGATCGAACGTGCTCTTGGTGGGGATTTCGAGCGATTTGTCAAACTTTGGCAAAATATTAATTTATATTCAATGTTTTTATAATTACATGTATCATAATATACTTTATTCTCAAGAGGAAACGTTTATACGGACTGTACCGTATTTTAAATTTGACGTCAATGTTTATATTAGTATTATACTACATAATAAATGTATAATAAAGATATTTTCTAATTAAATTTCTCAAAGTTAATTGGCTCCAACATTAATATTTAGTCGTAGCCTACTATGTGAGATATCCCATACTTTTTTCTGGTTTTATTTTACATTTCAATCTAAGTACCGCCTCAAAAAACCGTCCCCAACTAAAAGTTACACCTCCACCCCTTCTTCTTGGGGGAGCACCACTGATTCGAGCACATATCAAAATATTCGCTGCACACAGTCACAAACAATGAATGAGTGTCGAATAAAGTAATATTTAATATTAAACAAATTCGAACGCTGTAGGCTATTTATTATTTAAATACAATATTATTCATGTGTAACGTATTATATTTTAAACTATGCAAGTACCCGTATTCTAAATTTAATTGGTCGAAGTATTTATTTTCAAATCATTTTGCTTTTGCAAAATTTATACCAGGTAATGTAATCTAATGCAATGTTTATAAATTGAACAGGATAGGGCAAATAGATTCAAGAGTATGCCAATTAATTAATACTATTTAAATAATTAACAAATATTTTTATTTTTAAAATAGCTAAGTAATAATACGGTATAAATTTGATTTCAATACATAATTATTTCAACAAGAATATTATTTAAAAAAATAATTTAAAATGATCTTTTATTAAAGTATAAAACTGCTATATATCACATTGCCCTGTTTTTTGTTGAAATTTTATAGTCCATCTCAAATGCATCAATTGTTTTTCTTTTTTTTTAAATAATGTACAAGTACCAGGTATTATAAAATAATATAATTAATTTGTTCCAGCCTAAAATGTAATATACGTGTATCATCACATTATGCTTATTTACGTCAATTAGAAATGCAATCTGTTTCAAATTAAACATTGTAATTTTAAATGATCATCTTTGTTTAATCAAGTTTTTTCAACATTAAAATATGCAACAATTGAATAACTATTTTTGCAAAATGTCGACATTTTTGCAAATAACGATATTTTCATTTTTGATTTGGCAAAGCGCGTGCAATTTACAACAACTTGATTCTAATGCTGTTAAAAGAAGCTTCTATCCAATAGGAAAGACAGCGGAAGCTGGTATTTATTACTAAATCCTGAATAAAAAAATATGAATTATGATAGACGCATGGAATATATAACTATCGTTATATTTATTTTCTGGAACTTTACATTTTTAGATTCAGCTGCCTATTCAGCTTGTTTGGATAAATGTATGAAAGACTTATCCAAGTTAAAAAGATCTCGTCGACTTTGGAGACAAAATCAAAAAATATATTACATGTGTTCATCATTATGTCCTTTGCATGTACCTTCTTCCCTATCACAAAGTGGACTTCAAAAACCTAATGAAAACCCAAATCGAGTGTGGAAAGGAATCACATACAGTCCTTTTAATAATAATTCAAATGCTCTATTAAACGAAATTGATCCTCATTTGACAACAGCTACTCCTGGTTTGGTAAGACCAAAGCCTCCATCACCAACTCAATTTAGTGCAACTGAAATGCGAGTTACCTCTGCACCTCCTGTTCTCATGAATGAGCAGCAAATTCAAACTAATAATACTGGTCATAAAAACACACCAAAGAACATAACATCTAATTCAAAAAATTCACCAAAAGAAATGTCATCTAATCAAAATATGCCTAATAATGATTATGCTAGATTGCTATACCTTTATAGAAAATTATCTGAGGATTACACACAGAAACTAAACATGTATAATGCTCATCTTGACAAGTATCATAGATTACTAACTAAGAATTTTTCTTCAAGTCCTTTTACTTATTCTAATGGTCTTTCTTCCCAACCTTTCAATCCTTATAATAACCATGCAGTACCAATTAATAAACCATTAAATTCAAATGGGATAGCCAATTTTAATGTTAAACCTAACCAACTTAATGGTAAACCTACTCAAACAAATTATCCCAATTTGGCAAATTATGACCACACAAACATACAAAAAAATCCGAATGTTTTTGATTATGGTGTAAATAAAAATTTTACAAATGTTCCAAGCAATACAATTGTGCAGAATGCAAATGGTACTAAGCCACCATTACCTAACATTCCAGGTAATACCATTTCCCCCAATAGGCTTACTAATCAAAACCTTCATAATCAAAACTCTCCTATTATTTCTACAGTTCCTAATTTTAATTCTACAAATGGTCTTAAGCCATCTTTAACTAATGTTGCAAGTGATACAAATCTTTCAAACCAAATTTCTCAAAACCAAAACTTTCCTATAACTCAAAATATAAATAGTATTAGACCACCTTTACCTAATATTCCAAGCAAAACAAGCCTTCCAAATGCAAATCAATATTATCAAAATCAAAATCTTCTTAGTTCTCAAAATGTAAATAGTAATAGGCTACCTTTACCTAATGTTCCTAGCAATGCAAATCTTCCAAATGCAAACCAATACCTTCATAATCCCAATCTTCTTAGTTCTCAAAATGCAAATGGTATCAGGCCATCTTTACCTAATGTTCCTAGCAATGCAAATATTCCAAATGCAAATCAATATGTTTCAAATCAAAATTTTCTTAATTCTCAAAATGCAAATAGTATTAAACCACCTTTACCTAATGTTCCTAGCAATGCAAATCAATACATTCAAAATCCAAATCTATTTAATTCTCAAAATGTAAATGGTATTAGGCAACCTTTACCTAATCTCCCAAGCAAAACAAATCTTCCAAATGCAAATCAATACATTCATAATCCAAATCTTCTTAATTCACACAATGAAAATGGTGTTAGGCCATCTTTACCTAATGCTCCAAGCAAAACAAATTTTCCAAATGCAAATCAATATATTCAAAATCCAAATTTTCTTAATTCATACAATGTAAATGGTGTTAGGCCACCATTATCTAATGTTCCAAGCAATGCAAATCTTCCAAATGCAAACCAATACATTCATAATCCAAATCTTCATAATTTTCAAAATATAAATGGTATTAGGCCAGCTTTACCAAATGCTCCAAGCAATCCAAATCTTCTTAGTTCTCAAAATGTAAATGGTATTAGGCCAACTTTACCTAATAATCCAAGCAAAACAAATCTTCCCAATGCAAATCAATATGTTCAAAACCCAAATCTTTTTAATTCACCACATGTAAATGGTATTAAATCACCATTACCTAATGTTCCAAGCAAAACAAATCTTCCAAATGCAAATCAATATGTCCAAAATCCAAATCTTAGTTCTCAAAATATGAATGGTATTAGGCCACCTTTACCTAATATTCCAAGCAAAACAAGCCTTTCAAATGCAAATCAATATGCTCAAAATCCAAATCTTCTTAGTTCTCAAAATGTAAATGGTAATAGGCAACCTTTACCTAATCTCCCAAGCAAAACAAATCTTCCAAATGCAAATCAATACATTCATAATCCAAATCTTCTTAATTCACACAATGTAAATGGTGTTAGGCCATCTTTACCTAATGCTCCAAGCAAAACAAATCTTCCAAATGCAAATCAATATATTCAAAATCCAAATTTTCTTAATTCACAAAATGTAAATGGTTTTAGGCCAGTTTTACCTAATGTTCCAAGCAATTCAAATCTCCCAAATGCCAACCAAAACATTCAAAATCCAAACCTTCATAATTCTCAAAATGTAAATGGTATTAGGCCAGTTTTACCTAATGTTCCAAGCAATTCAAATCTCCCAAATGCCAACCAAAACATTCATTATCCAAATTTTCTTAATTCTCAAAATGTAAATGGTATTAGACCATCTTTACCTAATGTTCCAAGCAAAACAAATCTTCCAAATACAAATCAATATCTACAAAATCCAAACTTTCTTAATTCTCAAAATGTAAATGGTATTAGACCATCTTTACCTAATGTTCCAAGCAAAACAAATCTTCCAAATACAAATCAATATCTACAAAATCCAAATCTTCTTAATTCTCAAAATGTAAATGGTATTAAACCATCTTTACCTAATGTTCCAAGCAAAACAAATCTTCCAAATACAAATCAATATCTACAAAATCCAAATCTTCTTAATTCACAAAATGGAAATGGTATTAGGCCACCTTTACCTAATGCTCCAAGCAAAACAAATCTTCCAAATGCAAATCAATATGCCCAAAATCCAAATCTTTTTAGTTCTCAAAATGTAAATGGTATTAGGCCACCTTTACCTAATGTTCCAAGCAAAACAAATCTTCCAAATGCAAATCAATATATTCAAAACCCAAATCTGAATTTTCAAAATGCAAATGGTATTAAGCCACCCTTACCTAATGTTCCAAGTAATGCTATTTCTCCAAATGCAAGTCAAAGTGTTTCAACTCTGCCAAATATAAATCAAAGTTATATTAATCCTTATCTTAGTCCTATTATTCCAAAGAATATTCAAAGTGTTCCTAATTATCAAAGTGCTCCTAACCTTCAAAGTGCTCCTAATATTCAAAGTGTTCCTAATATTCAAAGTGTTCCTAATATTCAAAGTGCTCCTAATATTCATAGTGCTCCTAATATTCAAAGCATTCCTAATATTCAAAGTGCTCCTAATATTCAAAGTGCTCCTAATATTCAAAGTGCTCCTAATGTTCAAAGTGCTCCTAATATTCATAGTGCTCCTAATATTCAAAGCATTCCTAATATTCAAAGTGCTCCTAAAAATGCAAATTTAAGTGATCTTAGTTCGCTTTCTAACAATGTTCCTGCTCTTGGGTCCAATGTATCAGATCCTAAATTTTTAAATGTTTCTAACTCAATTAATCAGCTACAAAATGACAATGATGTGGACAACCAAGAGATCCCTGATATTGACAATATAGAGAATTCTAAAAACACTATAACTAATTCTGGGAGAAGCAAGTTGCCTAATGATCAAGGTGAGCATAGCCATGATGCATGGTATGCAGACCATGATTACCCACAACCTGGTAATAAAATTAATGAAGGAAATGATTATTCTTCTGATTATTCAAATAACAAAAACAACCCAGATTTAAAAAATACTGGTTATGTCGATTACCCTAATTTTCCAAAAAGCCAAAATGATTTACCTGAATACCCAGATTCATTAAATGAACGCCGTTTATCCAATCGAATGTCAGATATTTTTGAAAATAATGAGCAATTAGAAGATTCTGATTTATCATTTAGACATGTAAATAGTTATTATGGAAATAACAACCAACTGGAAGAGAGTGATTTTGGAATCTTACCAAACCTTAAACTTCGTTATAGATCTAATGATCAAAATATTAGAGAAAGTCAAAATTTAGGTTTACTAAATAAAGAAAATTACTATGGTCTAGAAGATTATTAAAACTTATAAATATTTACAATTGTTTTTTTCAAAATACAGTTGTATAGTATGTTTGGCAAAATGTATATAATACTATCAATAAATAAGATAATGTTGTATTGGTGACAAATGTCAACATAATAAATATAATTTTGCGTGAATTGTATAATAAAGTTTTCATAAATATTTTATTATAATTAATAAATTAATAAACAATTATTATCAATGCTTTTGATGTAATTTAAGTCAAAAATTATATAATATTATATCAAGTGGCGCAAAAAAGTGGCACACCTATGTGTAATTTGAAATAAAAATTTAATTTTTAAACTTTTTATTCTGAAAAAACTACTAAATTATTGCCTAACATTAATTTACATAAAATTATAAATCAAATTTAATATATCTTTCTCCTTTTGATACACATTTTAACATTCTTCAACAATGGCGCCAATTTCAGTTGTTCCAAGAAAATAACTACATGTAACGAGTTTTTGAATAAAGCATGAAGTAAAATTAATCTTAATCAACTTTGTAAACGAATTGATGCCAAGAGCACAAAAATCTGGAAGAGGTTGCCCAAAGTCTGCTAGAACAGCACCGAACATTCAGCATGCGAATGATCTGATTTTTAGCCAGGAAAAAATCCCCAAAGTCACAAAAATCCACAATTAGGTTATTTGTGGTGCTTTCCAACAAAAAAAATCTATCTTAAGCATAAATTTGCAACAATAGAAAAACTAAAAATGGACATTGTTGAAGAATAGCAAAATTTGTTTCAGTGAATTTTAAACAGCGGGATTGCCCAGTAGTGCACACAATTAAAAGAAATTGTTGAGACAGGAGAAAGATATATTAAATTTGATTTATAATTTTATGTAAATTAATGTTAGGCAACAATGTAGGCAACCATGGTGAAATTTTGTAAATTTATACATTAAATTTATTACTAAAAATGTTTTTATAATTATCAATGTTAAAGCCATTATTTTTATTAACCCAAAATAATGCTATATTTTAATATTTCATTAATTGAATTTTAATTTTCCCAAAATATATTTTGATTTACATTACCTCATGATAAATTAAAAAATATTTTTTATAGAAAAAACTTTAAAAGTATTTCCATAAATTATCAGCATAACATTTAAGCTTTTAGTTTTAGTAATTTTTTTCAATAACAGCGGTTTCTTAATTTTTAACCCTCAGTTGGGCGCGTGGGGATCAATTTGATATCCACCACACATTTTTATGTAAAACTTTTAAAATAATTTTTTTTATTTTCACTGTTTTCACAGTATTCTCCGTTTTTACCCCCCTCTACATGTTGCATTTGGTTTGGTTGAGATTTGCATTTTAGTTTGCAAGTCAGGGCTAGTTTGATCAAATTGATACTACGCGCCTGATGCCGTTTTAAAAAATTCTCTTATGTAATGTCTATGGAAAAAATTATTTTTTTCTAAATACAAAAAAATATGATTGTTTACATTGTATTTGAACTAAAAAAAATTTATTTAAAATATAAAGTCAGTATTAAGTAGCTTAAATTTACACAACAAAAAAAAAAACGATAAAAAAAAAATTTTTTTAGTACGGTACTTTTATTATTTAGTTAAAAAATAAATGTTTTTATAACTATTTGTATATTTCGCAGTCATTACGTTTTTTAATTACTTTAAACGATAATTCTAATCAATTTTAGGAACTAAAAGTTTGAAATTTATATTTTTTTATTAATTTTTGAAAAAGTATCAATTTGATACATTGTGCCCAAACATGCAAAATTTTTGTTGCGCCCGACGGAGGGTTAATAGTCTTGTTTTTGTACATTGTAATCGATTAAATAATTTTAAAATAAAACTAAAAAAGTGGTTTGCGATTAAAAAAATTGTAAATAAAAATGTTAGCCGCTTTTGAGCCCATACATTTGCAAATTCTTTTGTCGATATACTAGTGGTGGTTTGTCAATTTACTTATTATTTTTATCGCACTACTGTATTTTCCACGCTGGGAAAACATAATTTTTTTTACACAATCTAAAATTATCACAACTTTCATCCGCATCAGCCATGCCTTGTTACCAGGTTTATTTTTTGATCTTAATCGGTTCTCCTAGTAATAAACCACGATGGGTCTCCTATTTGACAAGCTTAATTTTAGTTTCATCTATTTTATTAATATTGACCATTCTATATTTTCAAGCAATGGACCAGCTGAACATCACCTTTTTTACAATCCGTTATCGTCACCCTTAATTTAATAATAATAGTTCATACCGTATTTATAGAAGATATTTTTATACGAACCTGGTAGAAAATAGAATAAATTAACAGCTAAATAAAAAAAAGTTAAACTGATTGTTGCTACTCAGATGTAAATACAAAATTAAATGCAGAAATATTAATATTTTTTTGATTTAGCGAATTTATAATTGGAATAATTACGATTGATTGTGTTTATGGGGCTGTTGTATTTTTATTTAGACAATTGCTGATAAAACATTACCGGTACTATTTATTTATTTATGTTGTTTTTTTTATTTGATTCATTATTGGCTAGAATTGGTACAACTAAATGAGGGGATGATTTTTTATTATTACAGTGTTATAAAAATTCTGCTTATTCGTCTAATATTTCACCCGCGTCAAAATCATTACATAAATATGGAAAGGTTAGGCATTTTTGAAGGCTAAATTAGAATGTGGTGCCGAAGAAACATTTAAAGCACTAGGAGTAGGATGACCAGTAAATTACATTATAAGACCATAATTTATTTTTTTATTAATTTGACAAAAAGAGGTAGGTATATCGCATGAAAAATATAAGCATCGACTTAGTTATTCATTATATTAATGGAAACTTTATTATTATTACTGGTATTATTATTTTTTAACGCGTAATATTTTTAATAGTGTATTGATAAAATAAGAATTCATGATTTTTTTTTATATATTGAATTAACAAAAACATTATTTATTTAAAGAAAAAACTTCACGAGTTTCCCTAAAAAATAGTAACCTACTATTTTTAAGTTTTTTGCTTTGCTATGTTTTTTAAATACTCGGTAACTTTTTCAGTTTGGGGATATATTGAAAGGTATTTTCTCAAACATCCGGAAATTATACAATAAAACTAAACACTAGCTTACATAATAATATATAAAACAAATGACAGTCCTAATCACCTAACCTAATTTTGTTTTAACCAATATTTCAACGCAATTGTATGTGCTTTTAAAACTATAACTGTTACCATTATTATTTTATTAATGTTATTTTTCATATAAGGTTTTTTGGTTATGTAAAATACGTGTCAGGTCTACCAGTGTTACGGTGTGGCGAAAGGATTGTAATGAAACCTAAGCACGGATAAGCGTGCAGACGTCGAGATGTGAAACTTGCTTAAATAATCAATTGTTTATTTTTAGGATGCTTTTCAGCTACTGTTGCACTGCAGATGATGCTTAATTTGATAAGAGATTTGAAAATGGTTTTCCGACAAAAACCATAACAAGGGAAAATCCGAAAATTAATAAATAGGGGCTAGTTTGATGTAAGCTACATTAGTATGGCTTTCAACAACATTTATTATTTTAGTCACTTTCATATTTTGTTCTTCTCTACTTTAAATTTTTATCTTTTGCTTAAATTATTTAGTATGCACTTTGAAAGTAAGCTAATGCAAAACCTCCTTATGACGTCTTGAAAACTCTTCAAAAATAGACTTCCGCCGAAAAATAAATATTTTTAGGCAGAAAACTAAATAAACAGTAGCAAATTCATAGAAAGTTACATGCATTAAATGCATTAAAAATGGTCTTTAAAAGTAAACAAACTACGAAAATAGAATCAAGTTTGAACAATAATTTTCTACTTTTGCAGTACCGATTGATACTTTTCTGGCCCTTAAGCCAATTTGGAAATAAGTATTTTGTCTAAATATTTTTTAGCAGAGCTATTAAAAACTTTCCACATGTTGTAGTACCAGTAATGAAAAAAATATTTATTAATATTTAGAAGGAATTGTTTCATTTACTTTTTAGAAAGAATATTGCAAAAAAAAAGCGCTCAATTCCCTTAGTTGCATAAGGGTATTATAATTGTCTTTTATTCTTCTAATAATTATGTTCTCCATTAGTCGAACGTTCAATTACACAGGAACAATTAAGCAATCATATGCTTGATTTAGTAACTTCATTTCACGTTTCTAGGCAGCTAATTAAATCATTATTTTCCAAATAGGAAATAATAATGATTATATTAATTTAACGTTTAAAATCACTTATTGCTCATTAAAAAATTTTTATTTTTTTATCTCAACTACAAAAAAAAAAAAAAAAAAAAAACAACGTTTTAAAAATTTTAAACTCATGAAATTAATGCATCAAAAAAAAAATATTATGAAAAATATTCAAATGGCCGCTTTTCATCGTATTTAATTAATATGACAAAGACAAAACTACTTAAAATAAATTAAAAAAGCTGACGAACAAAATCAAATCAAAAACCCATCTGATTTTAATATTTATTTTTTTACTCGGATCGAGCAAATGTCGTTTTCATTAGTTAATGCAAACAAAATCAATTCAAACAAGAGTACCGGTATATTTTTACTTTCAATGTCATGGCAAAAATAATCTTTCTGCATTTTTTTTTTGTTGATACGAAATAAAAAAAAAAAAAGAAAAACAATAACGGCAGTAATTGCTACGTAGTACGTTGCACAAAAACAATCTACTTTAATATTCTATTCATTTGTGCGCGTCAATTAGCACTAATACGCTTGGTTTGCGTTTTGTATGGATACTTTGTTCTCATAATAGAAGATTTATGATTGTCACTTGCCGCTTATGTATACAGTACTACATAGAACAAAATGTTTTACTAAAATAAATTAGCATTTGTTTTACTACCGGCGATAGGATGAAAGCCATAATTAGTTATTAAAATCAAGCTAAGCCTTTCCATGCCCACACACGCCTGTATTTTAATATTATTATCATAGTTTTATATTACAGCAGTTCTTTTCTAATCTACTTCTTCATAATACTAACGCGAGTTATTGAGCAATTACGAGTACTAAAAGCATTTCATAACGTTTATACAGAAAGGGTTCTTGCAAGCCGTTACTCCATTTTTTTAAAGTAGCCTACTCGTAGTTAAGCCGCGCGTAATAATTATCATAAAAAAATGAAATTTTAATATAAATTGAAAGGCCTGCAACAATAACAAGACAAGTCCATTTTTAGGAACTTTGGCAACCTAAAAGAAGCGTTTTAAAAGCTAACTTTTTAATTTAAGCTAAATTGAAAACACGTGTATAAACGAAATATGAGCTTAAAAATGTCGTTTTTACTTGTATATAGAAGAACGATCTATTTAAAATTTGAAGCTGCTTTGTTCTTACCCAAAACGAAATCGAATTAAAAATACTCTTTAAAAAGACTAAGGAATGCAGCAAAATTATACCAAACTATTTGACCAGGGCCCCGTTTCATAAAGTGTTGCAAATTAATTATTATTAGTGTTCACTTTTAATAGCGTTATATTCTAGGACCCTGAACCTAAAACACGTGTTAAACCATAAAATTAGGGTCAGAGTGCACAGTGCTTAATACAAAGAATATTGCCTTAAATCGTATTATGAAGCGGTACCAAACTGGTTTATTGAAATACTCGCCTCAAAATAAAATGGCAAAATAAATTGAATTCAGTAAACTAAAATTCATATGCCTAGTTTTAAAAATCTCCTTTGACTCTTCTTTTGATTTTAATAATAAAAAAAAAACCCGGTAGCCTAAAGGTGGTTTTGTTTCTTTGATATCTAATTTAGTATTTTGGAATAATTTAACATTAAAGTTTGCAAGGCTTCTAAATTATAATGTACAATTTATTTATTTTTTTTAAATTTGATTTAACGAAATTTGATTTAAAAAAAAATTGACTAGAAAGTTACCCATTTGTTGATAATAACTGTAGTTAACTTTCTTGTCAATTTTTTGCGATATACCGCGGACAAAAATAACACTTCAGTATACGGTGATTTTTTCCATGCATGATGTCATCATACATCTTTTCAGTTAAATTTATTTTATTTTTAATTTATAAAAATCTAAAATATTTTATTACAGTTATTATTAGAAACTTTTACGAATACGACACAACTACCCACAAAACATTTGCATACTCAATTTCAACTTGTTGGAGATCAAAAAAACAATATAATATTTTATTCTTAAAAACCGTCAAACAATAATTCATATAAACATACTACTGAACTCAAAACCCTTCGAGTAAAAACTTTTAAGAGCTTTTATTATCAAAATTTATAATGCATAATAAACAATAATAATATTTATTTTATTTTTTCGACTTTAAACTTTCATACTCATCTTCCAACTACTTCAAGTTCGTCAACTCATAAATAACAATAATAAAAATACCGTACATTTTATTTCTAAAAAAAATAAAATTAAAGAAATTTTTTTATAGAGGAAGCAAAAAAAAAAAAAAGTAAAGTTGAATATCATCAGGTGTGTGCGTAGGCGGTAACGCCTTGTTTATAGGTGTATGACCTAGCATGACGTACTTTGAGCGTCTATTCACAACAATATTTCCGCAAGTGTTTGTGCGCGGCGGTACCCTATCCTCTCTCTCCCGGTACCTATACCTATAGTGCTACCGATCGATCGATGGATCCAAGGTCGAGGGAACGAAGAGATGGTGTTTGCGCACGGCTGTGACCTTGTATCTAGATTCCAAGTGGAGCGCCTACTAGTAAAATGAGATCGTCGCTGGTGCAGGTAACCTGAATCTCAGTTCTGGTGTTCTAACTCTTGCGCTGTGCCGCCGCTGCTGTATTGCTGCAGCTCACGGATAAAACGTTTAGACGGGCAAACTTGGTTGCCGTTCGTTTTGGTTGCATGGGGCAACGTTGACGTCAATATTTATACTATGCAAGCCACAGATTTTTTTTTTTTTTTGCGTGATCAAAACTCCGTACAAGGTTGAATATCCGTGAGCACACCTCAACGCGCGCGTCATAGCTCATCGGATGAGCCCGGAGCAACAGTATATTTTTGCGAAAGATTTTTTGAGATCGCGCTTCTTCGTTCGAAATTAACTGCGTACGATTTTTATTGTTATTGTTATTAGGAAAAGGAACAGGTAGGCGCAAATGGCACCGACGTCCACCGAACAACTCTTCTCAACTTTGAACCCGCAAGCTTCGATTTTAATCGGTCTTTTAATTACTATGGCCACGGTTATCGTGGTGATAGCTTTGGCTTATTTAGGATATCAGTACTTTGTCAATTTAAACGATAACAAAAAAGAATCTTGCACCGCGTTAAATTCTTCGGAATGGCATCCGGTTAGCAAAACACACCTGAAGATCAGCCACAGTCTCCCCGATATTAAAAGCGAAGTTAATAACTGGAACAATCAAACTTCTCATAAAGTAAGAATTATAAATTTTTTTTTTACCATAATAAATAGCAAACAAATTACCAAAATAATAAAAAACTACATGTACTAACATGTAATTATTTTATTTACAGTAGCTCATACAGTACTGAAATACTGAAAACTGAAATATTTTTTTATTACCGTACCGGTAAAATTTAAATTTTTGAAAACAATTTTTTTATGCTTAAAATGCAAATGTACCGTAAAAAACTTATATTTTATAATTTTATTTTGGCAATTTTAATTCAATTTTTTTTTCTCATTTAAGGAATTTTTTTTTTTTTACATTTTCTAAGCATAAATTTTTTTACTTAGATACAGTAGCAATAAATTATTTGAGCGTTGACTTGCATTTAAAATATCCTTAACTACGGTATCGAATATTTCCGGTATTTTTTCAAATTAACTTTTCTGTTTTTGTCACTGAAATAATGAAGTTGTAATGGTATATAATTTTAAGTAAATTAATTAATTTCATCTTTTACAGTTCAATATCGTTAGATATTTTACTTAAGTTTTTTAACTACGAAAATTTAATTTTAAAAATATAGAATTTTTTTTTCATTAAAGAAATTATTCACAGCAGTTGCCTAATTATTTTTTCATTAATTTACCGTTTTATTTAAGATTTAAGTTATTTTATCAATATTAAACACCGCATTTAATTAATCACGTTTTATTATTTCGTTACTACAGCGACAATTTTGAAATGTAGACCAAATACGTGCTTATCGAAACTTTAAGTCTCTCAAGTCCCAAAACACGAGTTAAAAAATATAGGGCAAATATGTATAATTTATTGCGCAAAATATAGAGCAACTGGTCCCAAAATGGCTTTACCAGTTTAACCTTATTTCAGGAACAAATCCTACCTAGACCCTACAATTGATCCTTCTATATTTTAAAAATCATATTAAAATTTCGTCTTTATGTGCGTAATATATTTTTGTGGCGTAACAAAGATTGAGAAACGCAGACTAAGATATTGATTTTTCCATTTACCTATTGTGTTCTTAAAAATTCTTTTTTATTATATTTAACGCTGTAACTTATATAGATTTTGTTATAAATTATATCTATTTTTCTTAAGATTATAGGATTTAAATATTAATATTACCCAATGACTTCAAACGACTTAAATTGTTACCGTACCTATATAGAAATTTATTGGGAGTAAAACGTCGCCAACTACATAACAGTGTATAACGTCTTAGGTATTGATTATTTCTGCGCAAATACTGTAAATGATCAATTGGTTAAATCAACAACGCCATTTATTGATTAGTCGTGATATTGCGAAGTAAAATACGAAAAGTTAAAAATGAATAAATACCAGGACCAGCCCTAAGGGGTCCGCCACGCCATAAGGCCATTACTGTACATGTAGTATTACTATTTTTATTTTCAACATTATTACATTTCTTGGAAAGTAGTTGCATTTAGTTACTATGGATATCGATATTCAAGCGAAAATTTGATAATTATTTTGCATGTTATTGATTTGAGTGATTAATGACCTCGTGAGGGCTGATCATAGTACTTACATGAAAAATTTCGGAAGGTAGCGGTCAAACTCTTTTAACTCGTCGTGTTGATAAATTAGCAATTCAATCTTTGCATTTTCAACTTTGCCAATACTGAGTCTGCAGTAAAAAATCGAGAAACAAAATTATTAAGGATTAAAAAAATAGAACAACCAATAATATTTAATACATTTTTATAAATTATAAATAAAAAAAAATCCGGTCATAATAATTATTTATTAACTTGTTTAATTTCTCTTCTCGACTTCAGTTCCTCAATACTTTTGTTTACTTCCTTTATACTTTTCTCGATCAAGTTCAATTTTTCTATACTGAAATCTCTCTTCCGTTTCCGATTACTCGGATTCACTATTTCTATGGCATCAGACATAATTGCTTTTAATTATTGTTAATAGTTTTCAGTAATAAATATTATAACATACCGTAATATAATAATAACTCATTCATAAATGATCGAACGTACGTTTTTAAGTGTTATGCAGTTACTTTTAAAAAAAATATTGCTAATGTTAATTATTATGTCAATAGCTGGTAGTCCAAAAAATATACTGTACCGGTAGTCTATTTAAACCTTGGCCTGTTCAAAAGGGTCCTGTCAAAATTTTCGCTAGTAGTAATTTTACAAAAATTTATTCCAACCTCTCGCATAACGAAAGTAATGCTTGCGAGGTCAAAATTAAAGTTTGACTTCAATTGGGAGAGGTGTTAAGTAATATATTTGTGCATAACTTATTAGGTAGAGAGCCACTGCCCCCCGCAAACAGAAGGGAAGGGGGCAGATAGTGCAAGTGGCCCCTGGCAACTTCGCAATTTATGTTCATTGATCACGAATGGTTAAATTCATCACATATTTACATTTTAGTGTTTATTTTCCGTAAATGATGATGCTTAAACTTAAGCCAATCAACGTTATTTAAGTCCGTAACCTCAATTCTTGGTGCCGGATGGCGTCCGGAAGTTAATGAAATAGGGACGTCAAAGGGTTAGTAAGGAAAATTTAGCAAGTTCGAATTTGCGGAAAAACATAATTTGATTATAATTATGACACAATTTTTTTGCGACACCCGATATATTATATGAAAGTGTTTTACTCATAAGTTTTCCTTTAAATTTTATGCGGTTTACAACTTATTTGGCTTGCAAAATTTTAATTGTTAATTCGATTCAATTTTTTAGTAGGAGAAGAAAATAATTAATAAACGCGGCAAAAATTGTTGTGGTCCTAAACAACATTTATTAAACATTACAAATAATAATAGCCAATATTATGAAAGACTTTTATTAAAATCTTTTCTCGAATTACAGTTTCTCTTTAGGAAAAATATAGGTTAGGAATTAATTTAACCCAGTTGTAACCTACTTTCGCTTGCGACTCAGTCATCAAAGTGCCCGATTTTATTAGCGTTTTCATAATAATATCCAACAAGAATAAATCTTGTTATAATGCTTTTTGTTAGGATTTTTATCTCTGATAATGTCATTTCCCTAGGAGAAATAAAATATTATTTCCAATGAAACCTTCAAATCTTGCCTATTTACTGTATATTTAAAGAACTTATTCGATGGAAGGGTTACACCCTGTAATTACATTACAGAGTGTACGAGAAATAACTCATATCGCGCTCAACTGAGAGCATCTTTAAAAACTTCATTCAGTAAACTTCATTAATTAAATTAATATAATAAAAAAGGAAATTTTATTTTACGTCGCAGTTAACTGGATGAGATGAAAGAGCTTGAAGCGGCTACTCCCACGCACGCGACGTGTTTCATTCTAAAAGCCGTAATCTCGGAATTGAATGAACTCGTAATCGAAGGGCTATGATAGAAGTAAACAATGAGACGTTTGTACTGTACCCGCATTTATTCCATGAATGACCATAACACTACCCGCATTTAAGAAATGGGGAAAATGTGTTTACAAATATTTCATTTGTTTACTTCCATTCGCTTATTAAAAAGCAAATTTTGTTTTTTTGAAAAATCTTGTCATTATATACATTTATTTGAAGTAGTTGCTGAGCTATACGTGCATTATAATAATAAAAAAAACATGTATCCTATTTCATATTTATGTAAAAACTTTGATGTACGGGGTCACATATAGGCCTACATTATATTATTTTGTATTGGAAATTAAACCGATATTTTCAAACTAAATAAACATCATTGAAAATGATAGGTACTTACAAAGTGAATTTATTTTTTCTTTTGTAAAATTGTAGAATAAAAAGAAAAAAATAAGCTCGGCTTGAATCGAACGTTTTATAGAATTAAATTACACATGATCAATATCCCCTAAATTATTATAGTCTTTATAGGCTTAATATTTAAATAAAAAAAGTAAAGAAAACGGTAGGCCCTATTTAGAATAGTAAAAAAAATCAGTTAATTTAGAAGTACTCGTACAACCTAATAACCTCAAAACTGGCATTTTGAAGATTCTAATCACTTAGTTTCTTCATCCGTCAAATGTGTGGGCCTAAGCTTTGCCCTTTTTTAAATTAATCTTTCTTGCCCATCAAAAGGTTTGCCGCCGTGGTCCATTAGACCAGAAGCTTAAACCATCTTGACTTTCTTCCATTGTCGGTTTCATATGGCATATACTGGTATAAGTCTAAAATCCGCTCAAGGGTGATTTCGTTCAAATCGTTCTCAATGAACACGAACATAATGTCACCGCAAATGTGCAGTCGAGCTGCTAATGATGTGGATCGCACTTGAAATTCATGCACCACTTCCAGGAGTCAGGGCTGGTGCGTGGGCAACACAATCTTTGTTTCGGCTTTGACAATTTCCACCTGACATCACCGGCTTTTCAAAAAAAAAAAAAAATGGAAATATTTGTTGCTAAAAATTTCGCACCTCGCAAGTTTGATATGCATGTACAGTACAACATTTTCTTTATTTAACCGGACATTGCAATTAAATCTCATCATCTGCTTTACATAATTTTCAAATGTTTTGTAATTTGATTTTGTCTTTGATTTGTAGTGCATAAAGTTTAAAAAATATTTGCGTTTTGAATTTTATTTTGTTTTTTTGGGAGGTCGAATTCTTTCTTTTATTTTTAGTATTATTGTTTGATTACCGGTATTATACACTTGTATATTGAGTTTTTGTAAGAAAATATTTCGATATTTTAAAGATTTGCCATTTAAACATTTATGACTAAGGGGTGGGTTTTTTTTATTATGTGGACAATTTTTAGGCAATAATTGTTTATCCCCTCCTTCCCCCTACAAGCTAACAATATTTTATGCATTTTAATAACCAAAATATAAATTAACTTTGTCAATATCTTAAGCGCAAATGTGGTCACACATAACGTTATCATTATTTATATAATTGTAAAATTAAATATCTTATAATGTTAAGTGAGAATTACTGTATTATCAAATTTTTAATTCACCAGTTGTGATTAATCTCTACATAAAACTAAAAGAGTACAGAAACATTACTAAAACTCAATATAGGGTATTGTGCCAAAAATACGAAAGAACTATGCTATTGACAGCACAGTCGAAATTATTCCATCAAACTCAATTGCAGAAAAAAAAAGCACAAGAGAGTATTAGACCTTGAGGTATACATTTTTATTATCTTAACTACTCTTGACACCAATTGTTTTGTACAAAAAATTGACTTCGATTGTCATTTACTTTATATAGCCGGAGCATTTATTATTATAACGTTTGGCAGTAACTTAAAATTGCTTTTTTTTATTAATTAAGGTTTTGCGTCAAACCACGCTTCCTGTTGTTCCCAATCGTCATCACAGTTTCCAGCGCCAATTGTCTCAAAATCTGGATTTGTCCGACATCAAGTTCGCCGTGTGTCCCGTGGTTCAACAACATCGACCTAGTAACACTTCCTCTTACGGCGCCATTAAGCCCGAATTGTACCGACCGGATCTCGTTCAGCAATCGTCAATCGATAGCTGTCCTAGCGAAATTGAATACGGGAAGTTACACTTCACTCTTAAATACGATCATGACGTCGAAGGTCTCGTTGTCAAGGTAACTATAATGATCAAGTCACTCGATGAAAGATGAGATTGGATCGCTTGTTTATAATAAATATCTTTTTTTTTCCGCCCTCCCTCTTTCTTTTAGCTACTTCAAGCCAAGGATTTACCGGTTCGAGACTCGTTCGGACCGGTGGACCCCTACGTGAAATTACGTTTACTTCCGGATAGAAAAAAATGTCAAACCAAAGTCTATCGACAATCTCTGAATCCGGTTTTTAACGAAACGTTCGTCTTCACCGTTTCTTATCGAGAATTGAGAACCAGAACCCTCCAAATGTCCGTTTACGATTTAGATCGCTTTTCACGAAACGATCTTATCGGACACGTGGTTCTTCGAGGACTTTTGGACAATTGCGATCTGTCACAGGAAGTCGAATATTTGATGGATATTCTTCACAGGAAACAGGTTTAGTTTTAATTAAACGTTTTAATTTTTTTTATATAATTAATTTTTTTTTATTTTGGGTTTTGATAGGAAAAATTAAATTTGGGAGAATTAATGTTGTCCATGTGCTATTTGCCCACAGCTGGTCGTCTAATAGTAACTGTCATCAAAGCTTGTAATTTACGTGCTATGGATATTACTGGATCTTCAGGTAATTTTATTTTTTAATTTAAAGAATTTATTTCAAATTCTATTAATCCAATAAAAATAAGCGAACAAATATTTATTCCTTCAATCATTTTGTTAAAACCAATGAGACGTTATGCATAATTAAAAAAATCATTGATTAACTTTCATTCAAAATTAAATTGTTATTGTTCATCACAATAAATTTTTACTACAGGAATTATTTTTTTTTAGCTTAATTGTAACTACTGCAATTAGCGTTCAGTTATTACTTTATGTAATGATTTAAAAAAAAAAAACAATTTTATATAAAAAGCTTTAAGTTAGGTGCTTCAAATCAAAAACAAGTTTTTAGTTTTCAATTCGATTAATTTTGATTGCAGACCCGTACGTCAAAGTCATATTAACCTGCATGGGAAAACGAATTAAAAAGAAGAAAACGTCAGTGAAAAAGGCAACTCTGAATCCCATCTACAACGAAGCGTTAGTCTTTGATATTCCTGTGGAAAATTCCGAAGATGTGAGTCTCGTGGTCAACGTGATCGATTACGATCGAGTGGGTTCCAACGAAATGATGGGAGGCTGCGTGATCGGTTCCAACGTCATCGGCATCGGACGAGATCACTGGCAAGAGATGCTGGATAATCCTCGAATGCCGGTAGCTCAATGGTATCAACTCACGACGGATGGAGCCAAAATGATCGAGGATCAGTCGCCCACCGAATGTCATTCTGGTCATCTGGGAGTCACATGTCTGAGGTAAAAATCTCTCGCAATTTAAAAATTTCAAAAGTTTCCGAAATAATGTACTGTAGTTAAATTTAACGGTGTTCTATTTTCCCCATTATTTTTAACCTCTCTGGCACTTCTTTCCAAATTTTTAATCTTTAATTGTTCTCAGTAAACAGCAGTTTATGAATGAATTTTAAGCTGTGAATTTTTGTTTGATTAAATTCCATTAAAATTCCAAATAAATTTAGAATTTAACGCAAATTCCGGCAACTTTTGACACTTTGCTTAATATTAATCACATTTACTTTTAACGCAAAATTTGGTAATCGTAGGTGATTATCTTATTCCGGTCGATGAAAAAATCTTAGAAAAAGGATTTGACGATAGATCCTGGCAGGAAGAATTGCTGGACACCTAATGAAAGATTTCAGCTCTCTCTTTTTGATTTATCTCGTTTCCACGTTAGTGCCAATAATAATACCAAAAATCAGATGCCAAAGTGACGTATTAACTAAGTCTCCTCTCACTAACTTTTCAAACCTATTTTTAATTAATTCTAAACGTTTTTAATGCTCAAATCAATAAGTATGCACATAATTTTACAATAATTATTATTAGATATTTACAAATAATATGCACAATTTTTATTTTTGATTAATTCTCGATAAGTAACTCGCTCTTTTAATGCTCATTATTCGTTACGAGTGATCAGGAAAACAATACTCACGCGCGCAGTGAATAATTTTCAGCAGTGAATTACACATATTTAGAAATTAGGTGTTAGATGTCAGATAAAGTTTTACCAATTCCAAACAATTACCACACATATCAAAATCGAATGAATTGGTTGGTTGGGTGAATGTCAGTTGTGCGCATTTTTCTCATTATAGCTGCTCGGGACAACCCAACTTCAATCGGAAGTTTATGTAGTTATAGTCGAGCACTAAAAAAATATCGTTTGCAAAAGCACAATCATTTTATATTTAAAAAGAAGAAGAAAAAAAAAATGTCTCATGGTTAAATATTCAACCGCTGTGTATAAAAATCTAGAAATAGAAACTTGTAACGTGATTTTTTTTTTATATTTTCGGTATTTAATGGAGTACGTGCTCTCGCACGCTAGCTGATCTTTTATTTTACCTGTTATATTAAATAAACTTACCGGTAGAACTAGTTTATAATTTTTTTCAAAAAAGCATTTATTTTTTATTGGAAAAGTTATACCGGTATATTGTAATAATTCTATAATGTTAAGTTGGTAGCGCCAATTTTTATTTTAAAATTTATTCTTAAACTTTTAAAGTATTTTAGAACTACAGCAGTTGTTCTTATTAGATAAAATGTGATATTAAAAAAAAAAAATCATTCCCATTGCGTAGTTGTTTGTTGTAATTAAAATGTAGCAACAAATTCTCAATGGATGAAATTTTGCATGATATTTGTAAAATCACTAAGAACATAATTTTTCTTTCTTTGATAATTAGTAATGCATTATGATGTACTATTTCTTTCTGTAAAGACTGTCAGATTAAAATTTTTATAGATGTATAAACGATTTATAATGGCGTATTAGCTGGGTAAATATAGTCGCAATTCAATCGGTTGCAATATTTCAACTTTTCTATTATGATAACAGTGGTTTATTGGCATTTTACAGAACTTTAAGCTTTACAAAGTTTACAAACTTAAAGTTAAATATTACGGTATTATAAAAGTTTTAAAACCGAAATAGAGTATAGAGGGAACCTCGTGTCTATCATTATACTGTATAATTTTATAAAAAGTTTTAGTAATAGTTTTATAAAAAGTTTTAGTAATAGTTTTATAAAAAGTTTTAGTAATAGTTTTATAAAAAGTTTTAGTAATAGTTTTA